>VXBD01006505.1:472782-508753 GCA_013399975.1 Indicator maculatus
TGTATGAGGTTCAACAAGCCCAGGTGCTTGGGTCACAACAACCCCATGAGTGCTCCAGGGACAGAGTGGCTGGAAAGCTGCCAGCAGAAAAGGACTTGGGGTTGCTGATCGACAACTGGCTGAACACGAGTCACTGAGTGCCCAGTTGGCCAAAAAGGTCCACCAGCACCCTGGCTTCCATCAGCAAACGTGGCCAGCAGGACCAGGGAAGTGACAGTCCCTCTGTACTTGGCACTGGTGAAGCCACACCTGGAGTACTGGGTTCAGTTTTGGGGCTTCACACCAAGGCAGACATTGAGGTGCTGGAGAAGGTCTGGAGAGGGACAGTGAAGCTGGTGGGGGGTTTTGGAGCAGGTCTGGTAACTGGGGTTGTTTGGTCTGGAGAGGGGGAGGCTGAAGGGAAACCTTCTCAGTCTCTGCAACTCACTAAAGGGAGATAGGAGAGGGGTGGGTGTTGGTCTCTTCTTCCTAGTAACAAGTGGCATGAAATGGCCTCAGGTTATGCCAAGGCAATTTTGGGTTGGATAGTAGATGAAAATTCTTCCCTGATAGGGTTCTTGACCACAGTGAAAGGATCCCCAGGGAGGTGGTTGAATTCCCACCCCTGGAGGTGTTTCAAAGAGGCAGAGGTGTGGTTCTGAGGGACATCTGGGTGACCTTTTTTCTGCCTTTTTTTTTTTTTTTTTCCCCTGTGGTTTAGTGATGTTCTGACAAACCCCAATTAAGTGCTTCTCAATTACTTTCATATTGCTAGACAAGGAATAGCCAAAACAGTATCTTAAAATCTCTAAAGGCTGTGTCCTCTCAGCTTATTGTGCTCTTCACATTTGTGGAGGCACCAAGCAAATAATTGTGTTCTGTTATGATTCAAGATAAGAACACACAGAAATTACACAGAAAACAAAAAAAAACACGTGGTTGAAGTAGTGAAAAACAAAACCAATGCGACACTGAGGACCTAAGGCAACGCATGGCTGAAGTTGTTTGTAGGCAATAGCTGTAGCTGTTAAAATCCTCCAGATTAAAAGCATCTTGTAAGTCTTGCTCATGTTTTCCCTTGAGACCTGCCCCAAACTTTGACTGGGGCTCCTCAGTTCAAGAGAGATGGTGAGGTACATGCCCAGAGAAGGGTGATGAAGCTGGTGAGGGATCTGGAACATAGCCCTGTGAGGAGAGGCTGAGGGAGCTGGGGGTGTTTAGCCTGCAGGAGGCTCAGGGGAGACCTCATTGCTGTCTACAACTACCTGAAGGGAGGTTGTAGCCAGGTGGGGGTTGGTCTCTTCTCCCAGGCAACCAGCAGCAGAACAAGGGGACAGAGTTTCAAGCTGTGCCAGGGGAGGTCTAGGCATTAGGAGGAAGTTCTTCACAGAGAGTGATTGCCCATTGGAATGGGCTGCCCAGGGAGGTGGTGGAGTTGCTGTCTCTGGAGATGTTCAGAAAAAGCCTGGATGAGGCATTTAGTGCCATGGTCTAGTTGATTGGATAGTGCTGGGTGATAGGTTGGACTGGATGATCTTGGAGGTCTCTTCCAACCTGGTTGATTCTGTGATTATTTTGACCACATTCTGCAGGAGTACTTTAATTATATCTATCCCACCTCCTGGGAATGTGTCTCTGATAACTGTACATTTTATGGCACAGCATGTTCTGGTTTTGTTGCTGTTACTTCTGCTGTTAACTGAGGATGTTCTCTGGTTCTCAACCTGACCGTAATGGGGATGGATCACTGATTTGGGATGTTGTTTGTAAACACTGCCATTGCCAAACAGTTAAGTGGTGAACCAGGTGATAAATAGAGGTGGGGATAATGTGGTCCCTTAATAAATATATATCTCTGTGGGGGTTTAAGAGATGAAATGAAGATGACACCCAAAGGCTAGAATTTTGTTTCAGTCTGACATTTGATAAAGTCATCTCTACTGGATTAATTTCAAGTCTTTTCAGGCACTTCTATAGTGTGATTTTTTTTTTTCATGGTATACAAAGCCTGCTGAAATCAATAAGAAAACTTGCCCAGTCCAATGGGTGGTGGATCACACTGTTGGAACAAGTTGTACAGAGAGCATCTCCACTCAGACATCCTCTGTTCTATTCTTACTCTTTCTTTAAAAAACACTTAAGCAACAAGTCACATTACCTAGAAAGTAAAGGTGCCAATGCCCAGCAATAGGGTTCACTAAATAGCAAGGTTTGACTGGCAATCAAAACATGTGTTAGGATCTAACAACAAAGAAAGATTTCTGGGCCAAGGAGGGATTCAGAATTTCTGAGAATATGCTTTAGGAAAATGGCTGCAAGCAACTAAACGTTTCACATGCTTACAGCTATGGTTGGCCAGATAGTGATCTCATTACCAGTGGGTAAGACAAGAAGCCACTTATGTGCTGTGAGTCTGCTGTTCCTCTTGATGGCACTGCCCCATCCAGGGAAGCCAGCACTCTGAACTTTCAGACATGACAGAGCCCAGCTGATTGACAGCACTGTTAGGCACAGTGCTTTTTATGGGCCTTGTGTTTCTCCAGTGTGTATGGCACCTTTACTCTGAACAGTATTTGTTGCTGATGGTTGCCTGATTATCTGCGTGGGCTACCAGCTGCATCCCAGCTGCAGCAGGTGGTTGCTCACTGATGAGCTGACAGCTTTGTTTCCTTCTCACAGCCCTCATTTGATAACTCTGTTTCATTCACCTCTACTACCTAGGTAGAGAAGAGCAGATTTAGATTGGATATTAGGAACAAGCTCTTTACTATGAGGGTGGTGGAACACTGGGACAGGTTGCCCAGGGAGGCCCCATCCCTGGAGATATTCTAAATGAAGCTCAGCAAGGCCCTGGGCAGCCTGATCTAGTTGGGGATGTCCCTGCTGACTGTGGGAAGGTTGGACCAGATGACCTTTGGAGGTCCCTTCCAGCCCATTCTATGATTCTTCAGAATGCTGATGGGGCTTAAGATTGGATCATTACTGGAATACACTATACATTATTTATATGCAAAATATTTAATGTCTACCTCAACAGTATAGCATTACTTGTTCTAAGTATATATATATGAGGTTGATATTCCTGCTTGAGTAAATATACAGCTGCTCATTAACAAAAATATCTTCATGGCTTGAGGGCAATTTTCCAGTGACCCAGAAAGTCATTTTTCTAGGCTCCCTGCAGCCTCTCTGAGCACCTTGTTCCAGTTGCTCTGTCACCTTCACAGTAAAGAGGCTTTCCTTCATGTTGAGTTGGAGCTACCCATGTTCCAGTTCGTATCCATTGCCCCTTGTCCTATGGCAGGACACCACTGAGAAGAGACTAACATTTCTTCTTGACACCCATCCTTCAGATATTTGTAATCATTAACAAGATCTCAGTCTTCTTCAGACTACAGAGACCCAGGTGTCTCAGTCTTTCCTCATAAGACAGATGTTCCAGTCCCTTCATCATCTTCCCAGCATTCTGTTGGATTCTCTCTAATATCTCCCTCTCCCTCTTGAACTGGGGAATGCAGAGCTGGACACAATACCCCAGCTGGTGCTCAAAAGAATGACTTATGCATTGGAAAAGGTGCCAACAGCAGCACCCACATGAGGAGCAACTTCAGGCTGTGCCACAAAAATGCAGACACAGTCCAGTCCTTTCCATTCTTGGTCAAGAAGGCACTGTTCTTCATGAGCTCCTGAGGCAGTGCTAGAAGAGGAGGTTTATTCTTCCTTCTTTGCTGCTGCACACCACCAAAACGAAGTATGGGCCTATAAATATTGTGTAATTGAATCTTACTGTGTGCTGTATCCTGCCAGTGGCACTGCCTTTTCTCTCAGCCACATATCTTTCAGCACTTGCTGCTGTGATTCCACATTTAGACCTCTGCCTGCTGCTGGAATTTGCACTCTCCTAAGCAGCTCCTTCCATCAATAGCACCACCACAAATAATGAAATGTCAGGTTATGCTCCTGTGCACCTAGATTCATTATGAAAATGTGCTGCATGACCATGGGAGCCTGAGTCAGCCTTACATTCAGCCTTTGGAAGGGTAAGATACAAATAAAGGCATTTATGGTTTTAAATAGCACCTTGGGTCCTGGCTTTGGCTCACCTCTGTCAGAAGAGTACTTTTCCCAAAGGATGCACAGGGTGACCTTTTGGTGAAAGAGGCGTTGAACAAGTCTTGCTTTACCAACAGCACTTCTGTCAGCAGACAGGCTTCTGTTCTTTTTAATTACCAGAAGTACATGGACTAAAATGAAAACAAAGGATGGAGACATTTAAGGTCAAGTTTGATGGGGCTCTCAGCAACCTGATCTAGTGGGAGATGTTCCTGCTTACTGCAAGGGGATTGGACTAGATAACCCCTAGAGGTCCCTTCCAACCCAGTGCATTCTATGATTCTATGATGTTGGAAGCTCAAGGAGGAGTGGATCAGCACTTTCAGAATTTCAGAAGACTGGGATAAACAGATTTAATAATGTAGGAAATAAAAAAAGTAGAGGACACTGTATAGCAAGTCTGAAATACTGCTAGCTACACTTAGAGAGAAAACAATAATATTCTGTTATTACTGATTTCCACTGAGGATAAAGGGAGGTCTTGGCATGAGGAACAACAAAATAATATAGAAGATGAAAGAAATGTGGAGAGTCATATGGAAGATACTGGTAGCTGGAATTTCTCATGCAACAAATGTGCCTGAATTCTCCCAAAAACAGTTTAGCCTGATTGCACAGGCAAGTTTGTTTCTATCTATACTATTCCTCTCCCTGGGAATTCTCCACCTGCTTCCTCTAAACAATCACAGGCCAAATGAGGTGAGCCTAAAGGAATGTAGAGTAGACAAAGAAAATATTGCTTGGCAATGATGAGCTGTGGAGTATCTCTGGAGTTACATGCAGAAATGTCTTCCACATTTCATGTGATTTGAGTCCCTGCTGGTGTTATGAAGGATACAAACCTGCTTCTCCCCCTGTGATCCCATAGTGCCTCTTGTTGGGAGGGTGCTCAGGTTGTGTCATTCCCCTGCATGTCATATTGAACACTCACAAGTGGAAAATATGACCAAGTAGTGCTCCTATAAATACCACACACAGTGGCACAAAAAGTTGTTCCTGAGCAATGTGGAATTCCAGAGGGAACCCTCTTCAGGTGCTTCTGATACTTGAGAACATGGCCCCATTCCCAAGCGATGCAGACCCATGTGCTCTGTGTGCATACAAGAAAAGAATCAGAGCTTATGTTGCCCTGCATATAGACTCTGACTTCCCAAGCCAGGGGATACCTTGCTCAGAGCCACATCCAGCCTGGCCTTGAAGACTTCCAGGGATGAGGCTTCCACCACCTCCCTGGGCAACCTGTTCCAGTGTCTCACCACCCTCATGCTGAGGAATTTCTTCCTAACATCCAATCTGAATCTACCCACTTTTAGTTTTTTGCTCCATTCCTCCTAGTCCTATCACTACCTGACACCCTCAAAAGTCCCTCACCAGGTTTCTTGTAGATCCCCTTCAGATGCTGGAAGACCATAATAAGGTCTCTTTGGAGCTTTCTCTTCTCTGGACTGATCAGCCCCAACTCTCTCAGCCTGTCTTCATAGGAGAGGAGCTCCAGCCCTCTGATCATCCTTGTGGCTGTTCTCTGGACACATTCCAGCGTGTTCAGGTCAAAGAGCTCTGTCTCACTCCTTAAACCTAAGGCAACAATGCACCCCCACGAGGTTCTTTCTCTTAGCTAGGTACTAGCTAAGGTAACTGAGTAGAAATGCCAAAACCTCTGGAACCAGTCACATTGTAGAAAGTTTAGTGGTGCTGCTAGGAAATGAGGAATATTTAATTACACCAAACTCCTCTGAGACAGGGTGAGATGGGTCATATGTGCAACCCAATCTGTCTTTTGCAGGTAAGCAAGCCATGAATAACAAATGGGCTCTATCTTAGGAATATAAATAGAGAGAGGCCTGATTTGAGGCACTCAAGTGTAAACGTTTGAGCCATCATTGTATGAATAAAGCAGGCAATTTAATACAGTTTTCTGGGCTCATAATGGGCCCTGGCTAAATCCAGTTTCCAGTGAGGTTTCAGGGGAGATTTAATGATGCTGCAAATAGCACTGCACAGCACAGAGTAACCAGTTACTTCCTTTTAAGTTACAGCAGCTTTTTTTTAAACTTAAAACTGAACAATGTGCAAAAAATAGTGGTTTTGTGTTATAGAAACACCACTTACAGTCATCTTTAGCTTTTCGTGACAGCTAAACCATACTCACAGTCCTTATCTCTAATATCTTTTGCTGTTTTGGGGGGGGGAATTTGTTAGCCAGCATCTAAGCAGGTTCAGTCCCTTTGCTTCCCATATTTTGTATTTTGGTTTGACAATACTTAAGTCAGAAGTGTAAAAACCCTGAGGGTGTCTTTCTGATGGGACTGGCTGCCTTCTTGGACTACAGGTACAGATCATTGCTTACTTGCTTTCCCCCTGTCCCTGTAGCACCTGCATTCATGCTCTGTGGGCAGCTGTGCCCAGGGAGATGGTCTCACAGGGGGGTCCTAGCTCAGTGTTGCCTGCAGAGTGTTTCCCATTGAAAACAACTTTAAAGTTCAGATCCCCTGAGGATGCAGACTAAGCTCAGCTTGGTCTTCCCATGTCCTGGGTGTTGGTGTGGAGCTGCATGACCCCTACCAGCCCAGGGGTTCCTTTTGTGAAGGGTATGCTCTGGATGCCATCTCCAGCACAGAGAGCAGCAAAGCTGCCTTGTGGAAGTGCTGTTTGGTGATGCCTAAAGCCCAGCATATGAATGAACAGCAGCAACCTAGGCTATGAAAGCACAAATTATTTCTGAAACAGAATACATCTCTCCTGACCTTCTCTGTTGCTGACAGAGGTATTACAAACCTACATTTGTCTCTCTCCCTGCTCTGCCAGGTAGGAATAACCCAGGGAGTCCAGCTTAACCCTCCTTTCTAGAAAAGAGGTGACCAAAATGCTTCATCATGGACAAAGGTGTTTGAAAAGCATGGCTTAAAATGGAGCAAATCCTTGGGTGAGAGCAAGGAAAACATTTCAGGGAGTGCTGCTGCAGAACAGAGGAAGAAGGGAGTGTGACTTTGTTGTTGTCTTAGGCCACTGACTCTAATGCAGATGTCTTTGCCTTCAGATCCACCCACAGGTGTTTCATTTTGTGTGCCCTGGAAGGATCTGTTGTCAGCCTCCCAAGATCAAGTAGCAGAGGGAGAAGAGTGCTCTTAGGAGGGCATTTGCAGACCAGGGAGAGGTCTCTGAAGGAGGTCTGTGGGTGTGTGCATACATAGCACACATGGATAAAAAGTAGAAATAATCCCCCCCACCCCAGTGACTTCTTATTAGACTCCTGCAGCTGAGGCTTCACTTTCTTACCCAAATGTGGCTTTTATTATTCTCAAAACTCATTGCTTTCATACCTCATGTAAACAAGCACAGCTAATGAATAATTAAGTTGCAGAGTTACCATCCGTTGGTTTCTCTAGCATTGCCAATCAAGTTCTGCATCTCTTGAGCTTCTATCAGGGAACATGGTTAAAAATTAATTATTTTCACCACATCCATTTCAGCTGTATTGTTGTGGTGCAAAACGTCCCTCCAAGAAATGAGAAACAAACAAAAATCCCACTTGAGCTAATCAAGATTTCCTTCTCCCTGCCTCTTCAGTGATGATTTGGTTGGAAAGACTGACAGAAGGTGAGTCAGAACTGTATTGCAGGACAGTTTGGTGATCACAAGATACATGCAGAATGTAATTTTGTTTAGAATTTTTATTTTGTATGGATCAAAATGCAGAGATCATTGTAGAGATCATATACTGTGAGAAGGAAAAAGGAGTTTAGGAACAAGTCATCATATCCATGGCAACATAGGAGGGATCTTTTCAACAAGGAGGAGTTCCTTGTCTGGCTGTAATTGCCTCATGAACAAGAGGTACAGCACTTCAGGGGGACTGGTGAGCAGTGGCTTAAGATCTTATTTTGAGAGGACCTTGGACCCTCTGTAGTGTTGAATCAGTCCTCAGGACACAGAAAGGAAAGGGAGCATCACAAATTGTGAGCAGCGCTCAAGCTCTGTGAGCCCAGCACTCCCCCTCCCCCCCATCATCTGCACACTGGGGCAGGTGGAGGTTTCTCATTCTGTCCCCATGATGAAATTCAGTATTGTGAAGGCCAAGGGGCAAACAGCAGGGAGAATCTGTTGGAGGAGGGCAGGCTCTGTGGGAAGGATGTTGGGACAACAACAGAATGTAGTCACCCACTGAGGAAGACTGCAGGGGGGTCAGACTAGATGACCTTTGGAGGTCCCTTCTGGCCCAGACCATTCTATGCTTTCACACTGGCCATGAAGAAACACCTCTGGAATTATATTTTATGTGCTGACAGGCCAGGTAAGGGTCTTTGCCACAGTTTTAGACCATCTGAGTTCAGAGTGAGCAAAATTGAAGTCTACTTTTTCTATCCACGTCGGCCACAACAACCCCATGCAGTGCTACAGGCTGGGGACAGAGTGGCTGGAGAGCAGCCAGGCAGAAAGAGACCTGGGAGTCCTGGTTGGCAGTACGCTGAAGATGAGCCAGCAGTGTGCCCAGGTGGCCAAGAAGGCCAATGGCATCCTAGCCTGTATCAGGAATAGTGTGGCCAGCAGGAGCAGGGAAGTCATTCTGCCCTGGACGCAGCACTGGTTAGATCACACCTTGAGTACTGTGTCCAGTTCTGGGCCCCGCATTTCAAGAAAGATGAGTTGCTCAAACATGTCCAGAGGAGGGCAACAAAGCTGGGGAGGGGTCTGGAGCACAGCCCTATGAGGAGAGGCTGAGGGAGCTGGGGGTGTTTAGCCTGGAGGCTCAGGGGAGACCTCATTGCTGTCTACAACTACCTGAAGGGAGGTTGCAGCCAGGTGGGGATTGGTCTCTTCTCCCAGGCAACCAGCAACAGAACGAGGGGACACAGTCTCAAGCTGTGCAGGGGGAAGTTTAGGCTTGATCTTAGAAAAAAAGTTGTTCCCATTGGAATGGGCTGCCCAGAGAAGTGGTGGAGTTGATGTCCCTGGAGGTATTTAAGAAAAGCCTGGATGAGGCACTTAGTGCCATGGTCTAGTTGATTAGTTAGGGTTGGGTGATCAGTTGGACTTGATCTTGGAGTCTCTTCCAAACTGGTTTGTGATTCTGTGAATTCCCTTATTGATTGATTTATTTATTTGTGTGTTTGTTTATTTTAAATTGACCTCTAAAATTCATCTCCACCCAGGTAATGACTCTGTGTTAACAGATGCACCTACCTGACTACTGACAAGTAGTCAGAGCTATAACAGCCTAAGTAGCCTTCATAGTTAGGTGAGCTTGCCTTGAAAGCTGTACCAATTAATATTTTGTAGATGCTTACAGGATAGCCAGGAGAAAATAAAAAAAGATTCTTAGAATGTGAATAGAGTTTAATCTGTATTCAGCTGTCTGCCTAGCTATTTGTTTATTTTTTCCTTCCTGTTTACACAGATTCCTCCCTTGTCTTTGCCTTGGGGTGATGCTGCACAGGTGTTGTTGATCATTTAGCAGTCACAGCTGTATGCAAAGCAGACATCTTTCCTCTTGACATGCACTGGAGAGGATCTCACCTCTCCAGTGAAATAGATGAGGTGCAAGTCTGGAGGGGTGGCAAGAAACTGCCACATATGCAAACTGGTTTTGCTTTCTTTTTCATGCCACTCTGTCATCCATTCTGAATTTCCCATTTATGTTTTCAGGAGATTCTGTGTAGCTTCCAGGTGTTTGCTGAACTACAGTTTGCTGGATTTAGGTGCTATCAGTTTTACAGGACCCAAAAAATATTTTCATTTTTGACGTCTTCATGACCATCTCCTTCTATTCATAAGGCAGATTCACTTAATAATTGGATTTATTGCATCTCCTCTCTCTCTTTTTTTTTTTCCACTTTTAAATAACTCTCAATTGCCACTGTGGCTCTTTCAGCTTCTTCCTGCCAACCAACCTTTCCTTTGTCTTCTTGAGATCAGGAACTTGGCTAGAACATGAGAGCAATAAGGTCTCCCCTGAGCCTCCCTTCCTGGAGATATTCAAAACTTGCCTGTATGTGTTCCTGTGTGATCTGGTCTAGGTGATGCTGCTCTGGTAGGGGGGGTTGGACTGGATGATCTTTTGAGGTCCCTTCCAACCAACCCCTAACATTCTGTGATTCTTCAGATAAACAGCCCCAGTTCCCTCAGCTGCTGCTCGTAAGATTTAATCTCAAGATCCTTGTTACTACTGGGACAAATCAAAATAGACAACTGAATAGTGTGTGAGTGAACAAAAAGGACCAGACATGACAGTGGTTTATTTTTTTTATCCTTGTGGAAGGTCACTTGGAGAAAGATATTTTCCCAAAAAAGTGCCCCCACATAAGCACCTGCAGTGGTGAACAGAGGAGTGTGATGGAGGAGAGGGGATCTGGGACTCCAGCTGGTGCAAATGGTGACAAACCAGGAAGATTTCTCAGTTTGCAGACCAAACTTTTGTGCAAATCTAGAGGTGAATCCCCAGGACAATCATGAGGGAAGTCATCAGTTATTTCACTCTGAGGGTGACAGAACAGTGGAACAGGCTGCCCAGGGGGGTTGTGCAGTCTTCCCCTCTGGAGGTGTTCAAAACCCACCTGGATGAGTTCCTGTATGATCTGGTGATCTGCTCTGGCAGGGATATTGGACTGGATGATCTTTTGAGGTCTCTTCCAGCCCCTAACATTCTATGGTCAAGGGTAACACAAGGACACACCAACACAAGAAACTGTTTGAACTGACCCACAAATGCTTTATTATGCACTGCAAGTGCAGATCAGAGAGAAGTTTTTTGCCTATTTCAAAAGACAGGTGTCAGGTCCTGGCACTCCCAAGTTAGTTTAAGGCAAGGCTTGTTTTTCTGCTGCTGTTTGTTGCTGTTAACTTTGGCAGGGTCTTGGCCTCACTCTCATACAGAGGGTAGGAGAAAACCTGAAAACTCAGAGAATGTTTTTCAGGTCAGGAAACTCATTTGGTTAACGCTAAAAGAATTTTCTGCTACAGCACAGCTCAACAGTGGGGGCATTTAATTCCTCTCAGAGCTGGGTTTAAATTTATACTTGTACAGCAAAAAATGTATTAAATTAACATTAAAAAAAAATCTTAAACAGGCTAACACATCCTGTCATGTTCTATCTCAGCACAAATGCATATTGAGAAGCTACAATGGAAGGCAGCCTATTTCTACCAGAAATACCAATAGGCCTTTAACTATTACAATGCAAATGATGCTACTCTAATTAAAATTGGTAAATGGCTATATTCATCTTTTAATGAAAATATTCTTTCATGCATTCCCAATCTCTAGCAGCATTTCATTTTTTTCTGTAGCGGACACGGAATTAATTACTTCACTTGGAGTCTAAATCTCCATGAATACACTGGTAATCAAAGATTTCTTCTGTTAGCACTCAGATGAGCTGTTCTGCTAGAAGTGAATGAGTAGTCATCTGCACTACCTGCAAAGTTGCTTTCACCTTGGAAATCAGATGGAATAAATGTTAGGAAGTTATGAGCACCGACCAGCTGGCCGGAGCTGTTTGTGCTGTGCAGGGCATTGGCTGCAACGGTGAGACACCCTGAGTGTATGGAATTCAGCAAAGCACTGAGGTGCTTTTGGAAGTGTCATTAAGTTGTGGTTTTGTTGGTGTTTTGGTTTGTTTTGGTGTTTTTTTGTATTGCAGCCTGGAAATGCCAGGACGCTCCAGGTCTAACTTGCAGCCTGGAAATGCCAGGACGCTCCAGGTCTAACCTGCAGCCTGGAAATGCCAGGCTACCCCACATCTAACTGAAGGTCAAATAGGTAGGAGTCTGGCTGATGGGGAAATGGTGGGGGATGAAATGAAAGAACTACTGGAAACCTTGGGGCCAAGCGTTTCCCATCACTTCCTTGTTTGCTGCCACCACTGGGTTTGTGCTTGCTACTTTCATCCTCTTTCTTGTCAGTGGTGGGAGAGTATGAGCTTCCCATGGACTTCCCAGAAGCATAGAGTTATCAAATGCATAAGGTTGGAAGGGACCCTGGAAGGTCATCTTCTCCAGAAGCATGGAATTATCAAATGCATAAGGTTGGAAGGGACCCTGGAAGGTCATCTTCTTCAGAAGCATAGAATTATCAAATGCATAAGGTTGGAAGGGACCATGGAAGGTCATCTTCTCCACCCCTGCTGCAGTGAGTAGGGACACCTTTAGATAAGGTTGCTCAGGCCCCCATCAAGTTGGACCTTGAATGTCTCCAGGGCTGGGACCTCCACCACATCTCTGGGCAACCTGTTCAGGTGTTTCACTGCTATGAAATGCCAGATCTCATTCACTCAGTGAATTCTGTGATATTTCTGGATAAGCTTTGTAGAAACTTTAAAAAAAAAAATTCATTCTTCATAGCCCTTTCTCTTATTATGGTTAACATTCCAGTGATTTTTTTTTTTTTTTGGGTAGAATTCCCATGCCAGCAAATGCCATCCTTTCTTCACTGCTAATACTGACAGGAAGCAAGGGTAAAACATCACTTGCCATCTGCAACAGCTGGTGTTTGCAGGTGCTCTGAGAGAAAACCAGTCTCTGTGTGCATTAAAAGCATTTTTAAAAGGGAATGGAGGATTCAAGCATCCTAAATTCATCAGTAAATAAGCCCTGAAGGTTTTCCCTGTGCACTATGGAAGGTGTTACATGCTTCTGTGCCAAAGGTATCACAGCAGTACCTAGGCATTAATGACTGCAAGCCTTTGGTGCAGCTGTTGTCTGCATTAATCTTGATCAAAGAGATGTCTGATTTCAGGTGACTGAGCAGCACCACAGTGCAGGGATGCCCAGTTCCTGATGATCACTCTTGGACATTCTCCTCCAAAGGCACATGTCCCAGTTGGCCTCTTGAAGCCCTGCTTGTAATGATTATCCCCTCAAATCTTCCTGGAGCTATGACCAAGGACTCTGTCAAAAATTTTGTGGGTGGCTTTCCAGCCTGTTAAGGGCTGCACTGCAGTAACTTCAGGGCAAAATAAAGCTGAAGCAGGAAAAGTAGGATCAGACTTTTAAAGTGGCCAAGGTTTGTTCTCCTGTGGCCAGCAGGTGGTTGTTCTCAACAGCAGTTTTGTTTGCCTGTATTGCCAAGTCTTGACTGCAGCTGAAGGAAAGATGCTTTGTTGTTCTTGTTATCAAGCAAAGCCTCCCAGTTAATCCCCTCCCAGGAAATTGGGGCAGTTTCCCTTCTCATCCAATAATGGTACTTGCTTTATTTCCTGCTATATGGTCTGTAGATTCAGTGAAAGAGCTGTGGTGTAGATTGATAGATGTATTGTCTTCTGATTGTCTGTGCAAAGACCAGGACTCTGATTTCTTAGGGGGCCACAGGATATTACTAGAATTACAGCTGCTCAGAATGTGCAGCACAGTGAGGTGTTACATAGATTTCAGTAGGATAGGAGAGGAGTCACACAAAGTGCAGAAGAGTTATTTTTTTTTAAATTGTGTCTGATATTTAATTGTTCCTCTTGATTTATAAGGACCATTCACTGGGGAGTTGCTCATTAAAACCATTCTCATGCTTTGCACATGTAATTTTACTTTATTCCATGCACCAACACAAAGCTGTAACACTAGAAAAGCTCTGAGTTGCAGACTTGGGCTCAGGTTTCAATGTGCTGCTCTCCTATTCTGTTTGCATCTATTTTTGGGCAGGCTAATGGGATTCATGGACTGGCTGGTCCATGTTCTTCATGGCCTGGCTCCAGAGCTCTTCATGATCTCTGTCTTTTTCTTCTTGAATGGTGCTTGCACAGGAATCCAACCTCACCACAACGAGTGCCTTTCTCATAACACTCAGGAAACCAGGAAACTGGAGTAAAACAACGTGAGTCTAAAGCACTTCAGGTGTTTTCTTCTTTATGCTTCCAATTATATAATTTATTTCCCAAGAATCATAATTTTTCTACTTGCTGTCCCCCTGCCTTTAGTAAGCAAAACCTTGAGCCATGCATTTTGCTCAGGCTCTGCTGACTTCCTGTATACATTTTGCTGCTGTAGGGAAAACACTGTGCTCTCTCTAATTATTTTCCTGACTCTGACACATTGGTTTTTCCCCCCCTGTAACTTATTGTCTTTTAAACAACTTTATTTCAACCATGATGCTAATATATTTCTTCTTTCTGAAAGTAAGCCTATCATTGTGAGCAGTGCTGACTCCAAAGTCTTAAAAGTTAGTGACATTTCAGGCAACATTGAGTCCAACTTTCATGAACTTTGTTTTCATCAGGTCTTCAAAAGTCTGCAGTTTTCCAGTTGTGCATTTTGCTGAAAAGTTTTAACCGTTGTGGTGGGTTTGAGATTACCCTCCAATGATTTTGAGAGAATTACCCCCAGCATCAAATTGCCAGACTAGCTCAGTGGAAGCAAATGAAGCTGTATTTACAAGCAAAACTACAATTTAGATGTATGAAATGCAATGAATATGCACAACATATACAATATTTACATGTGTCTACAATCTATAAGCAGCACAAGAATCCCCTTGGACAAAACCAGAGGGCTATTAATAGCTTCCCCCTCTCTGCTCCCTTCCCTCCTACCCTGTAGAAGGGGAAAGAGAGAGAAGAGAGTAGCTTGTTAGTACTTAGCCACAACAAAGAAACACAGCCAAGGTCAGCAAGCCAGCAGAAGCAACCAGCCAGTATCTGCTAGAAAGAAGAAGCTGAGAGAGCAAAAGTTAGTTTATGCACCTAACTTTATCAGACCAACAGGATTACTTAGACCTTATGATTATTTTCCCTTTACATCCAATGGTAATTTATGTTCTACCACTTTCCACTCAAGATTTGTGGAAAATTTCCTAGGCATCAGCCTAAAGCTGCCACAACCATCAGTAGATTTGGTTTTGGTTTTCTTTTTTTTTTTTCCTGATGTCATTTTTGTCTCTGTAGCTAGAGTTCTGGGCTTGCTAGAAAATACAAGGATAAATACCACCTCCTGCTTCCAGCCTCATTAGGGACATGCTGATATGTTTTCACAACATGCTCACTGCAGTTAGTGGTAAATGAAAACTTGTGGTCACTCATAGGAAAGAGAGATCAAGAGCTGCAGAAGGGAGAAGTGCTTGGTATGAAGTGAAAGGGAAAAAAAAAGTTAATTAGAAGATCATAGAATCAACCAGGTTGGAAGAGACCTCAAGATCATCCAGTCCAACCTATCACCCAGCCCTATCCAATCAACTAGACCGTGGCACTAAGTGCCTCATCCAATCTTCTCTTGGACATCTCCAGGGATGGTGACTCCACCACCTCCCTGGGCAGCCCATTCCAATGGGCAATCACCCTCTCTGTGAAGAACTTCCTCCTAACATCCAGCCTATACCTCCCCTGGCACAACTTGAGATTGTGTCCTCTTGTTCTATTGCTGGTTGTCTGGGAGAAGAGACCAACCCCCACTTGGCTACAGCCTCCCTTCAGGTAGTTGTAGACAGCAATGAGGTCTCCCCTGAGCCTCCTCTTCTCCAGGCTAAACAGTCCCAGCTCCCTCAGCCTCTCCTCATCTTTATAACAGAATCATAGAAGGGTCTGGGTTGGAAAGGCTCTCCAAAGACCATCTAGACCAGTCTCCTCTGCAGGGACATCCTCAACTAGATCAGGCTGCCCAGAGCCCTGTTGAGCCTCACTTTGAGTATCCCCAGGGATGGGGCCCCAACCACCTCCCTGGACAGCCTGTTCCAGGGTTCCACCACCCTCATAGTAAAGAACCTTTTTCTAATATCCAATCTAAATCTGGTCTTTTCTACTTTGAAGGCATTGCCCCTTGTCCTATCACCACAGGCCTTTGTAAACAGTCTCTCCCCATCCTCCCTGTAGGCCCCCTTCAGGTACTGGAAGGCTGCTCTTAGGTCTCCTCTGAGCTTCCTCTTCTCTGGGCTGATCACCCTCAGCTCCATCAGCCTGTCCTCATAGCAGAGGTGCTCCAACCCCCTGATCATTTTTGTGGCCCTCCTTTGCACCTGTTCCATCAGGTCCATGTCCTTCCTATATTGAGGATTCCAGCACTGGATGCAGTACTGCAGGTGAGGTCTCAGCAGAGCAGAGCAAAGTGGCAGAATGACCTCTCTGATCTGCTGGCAATACATTTTTTGATGCATCCCAGGTCTGATCTGTCTTCAGGGCTGCAAGTGCACACTACCTGCTCATGTCTGACCTCTTGTAATGCCTGCATTTTGCAGCAGACCAGGGAGAGATGCTGGAGTACAACAAACTGTTCTCACAGCAAGCATCTTGTTGCAAAAGAATTATCTTAGGAGGTCTTTTGGGGGATAGCACAGTTAATATCTATTCACTAGAAGCATAAATGGGAAAGCAAGCCTGGGAGAACCTGCCCATGCACATGTGGTAAGAGCTGGGAGGGAGCAGATGCTGCAGTGAGACATTGCTGCAGGGACACAGATGGGAGCAAAGGATGAGTGTGAAGAGCTTTGTCTTCTCCTTTGTCCCTGCTGTAACTGAAACACCCATCTAAGCACTTGGAACCCTACACTATCTACAACACAATGCTTCATGATGTGGAAATTTGCAGGTGAAGAGAGAGAAGCAGGGCCAGAGTGTATGGCAATGAGGAGGTCAGGGAGGTGACCCATCCCTGAGGTGTTTAAGGCCAGGCTGGCTGTGGCTCTGGGCAGCCTGAGCTGGTGGAAGGTGTTTCTGCCCATGGCAGGGGAGTTGGAACTGGATGATCCTTGAGGTCCCTGTGTTTCTGTGACCTGTTGAGAAGTGAGATCTCCTGAAGTCCAGCAGCTGCACTGAAGGTCAACTTGCCTGAGCAGTTGTCATCCAGTGATCCAGGAGCAGCCATGATGCAACCTGACACTTTAAATGTTTGCTTAAAGGAAATCCTGGTAAGAAATTTGTCACAATGAAATTAATGTGAAAAGACAGAAGTAAGCATTGAGCATTCATAGTAAAGTGTTGCCTGACTAAAGACTAGGATCTGTTGGCAACCAAACTGTGGAGGGCCATGCATTCAAAATGAAGAGATGCTGCTTGAGTAGGGTGAAAAGATGTGGAATGATTGGAGAGGCAAAAGAGCAGCATGGGGTTTACTACTGCAGCCATCAGAACTAATCAGAAGGGCAAGGGAGAGAAAGGAGGTGATCCTGCATGATTGAGGACCCCCCCCCCCAGGAACAAGTAGGAGAAAGAAAAAGATTTAAAGCTTAAGAGAGTGGAAAACTGTGAGGATTGGACATTTTATGAGAGTAATAGAGGGGATAAGGGTAAAACCCAAGATGCTTAGAGGTCTGAGTAGAGACAGGACACCCTGGGAAGGGAAAAGGAAGAGTAGTGGGATATGAAGTTGGTATTGGTGCATGAAAAAAGGTGAGAAAACCCATGGAGATCATGAAGGAGACAAAGAGAGCTTCAGCTACAGTACTGTGCCCAGGCCATGATAAGCAGAGTGGAACAGGCACAGCAGCCCAGGTTAAAAGAACATACAGAAACTGCAATAGGATTTGCCATCCCCAGTCAGAGGCCTGCAGTTTAAAGTCACTAATGTCTTTGTAAGGAGGATGCTATGGCATCTGCTTAGAGCAACTCAGGCAGAGTGCAGGAAGAGATGTCATCTGGTGAAGATCTATGGATTTTTAAGGAATATCTGTCCAAGGAGGGTATACAACAACAGATAAAATATCACAGCAACCTCCCTGCATAAAGGAACATCTCCATGTCTCTTCTTCCTCCCACTCTATTCAATTCCCTTTCCCTTCCTGGAAGAAAGAGAGAAACCAGATATTCCCCTAGGGACCAACCACAAAGCATCCATTGAAGGGACAACTAAGCAAGAACAAATGAAAAAGCAGCAGGATTGGATGACTGGAAATGTGGTGGGAGAAGAGTTAAAGGTTGCCAGGAATAGTGCCTGAGAGGTAGAAAATGCTATGAATTTGGCTGTGGAAATAAACAAAAATAATCAGGCAAAGCATGTTCTGCTGCACACTGTAACAAATCTGTTCTTACAGCTTGCACTGATGAGGAAATTGAACATATGCCAAAACACTGCAGTCTTGAAGAACAAAACCCCTGAAGATTGTGTTTGAGAGTCTCCTGGAAGATCAGAGACCTGTAAGTTCACAATTAAAGTGGCTGTTCAGGGATTACCACATGAAAATTGTCCTTTCCCCACCAAGAGGCAGGCAGCAGGCCTGTTTGGCTGAAGGGGGTTGGCACAGGTCAGCTCTCCCTGCTGATGGAGCCCCATCTGCATGAGCATGGAGCAGCTTTATTGTCACAGGGGCAGCCTGGCTGGTAGGGCTGGACCACAGCAGTAGGCTAATAAATCCTTCAGCACACTGAAATAGGTGTCTGTGCATCATCCACTGGCTCAGCTCTGCCCAGAGGTATTGCTGTCTTGGTGAGGTTAGGTGATTCACTGGTGATTCTTTTTGTTTATTTCCACAGGCAAATGCCAGCATTTTTTGTCTCTACAGACATTGACACCCACTGAAACCTGGCAGAGATGCCATGCTTCAGGGATTGGGACCACTGCTTGTGGGGCTGTGACCTCTTGGCAATTTTAGGCTGTGTCTAGAAAATTTTCCACAGCCCTTGAAGAGGAAGTGATAGAATGTAAATAAATCACTATTGGATGTAAGAGGGAAAATAATGATAAGGTCTAAATAATCCCATTGGTCTGATTACCCACATAAAGCTAGATGTGTACACTAACTTTCTCTCTTTTTGGCTTCCTTTGTTCTAGCTACTTCTGCTGCTGGTTTTACTGACCTTGGCTGCTTTGCTTTGCTGTGGCCAAGTACTAACAAGCAACTCTTTGCTCCTCTCTCTCTTGTCCTGTGTGCAGGGGGAGGGAAAGAAGCAGGGAAGAGGAAGGTTTTGTCCAGGGGGGTCCTTGTGTTGTGTATAAATTGTAAATACATGTAAATATATTTTGTACATGTTCATTGCATTCCATATTTCTGGATTGTAGTTGTGCTTGTAAATACAGCTTCATTTGCTTTCAACTGAGCTGGTCTGGCAGTTTTATGTTGGGGGGAGGAGGGGAATTTCAACCCACCACAGAAGCACAGAGCTGTCTGCAGGTCTTGAAGTAACAATATTTGTGGAAATGAAGGCAAAGGGAGCTCAGATGTGTATTTAGCTACAGGGGAATGTCCCTTGGCTCTTTCTCCTTAAGACTAAAGCTTGCTGCTGCACTTCTGGAAGCATGGCCAGAGCCAGACACAGCATGACCAATTGGCATCATGGAACTACATGAAGGCTTCCTACCCTGGTACACCCCACAGATTATTATCCATTATTAACCTTCCAGATAGATAATGACAACCTTGAAAAAAGGAAGCTGAGGGCTATCAAAAGAGGCTTCTGGGCCTTGGGTCAGCTGCTTAAGGGAGTGGGAGCAGAGGCAATGTTGTCTTCTATCCTCCCAGTTGCAGGGACCAGCCCAGAAAGAGTGAGGACGACTCACCAGATCAATTCTTGGCTTCATGCCTGGTGCCTCCAACAGGACTTTGGGATTTTTGACCAGGGGTCACCTCACAGGATGCCAGGTCTGCTGGCAGCAGATGGGGTGTATCTCTCTCAAAGGGGGAGAAGGTTTATATTGCAGGGGTTGTCTGGGCTCATCAGTTGAGCTATAAACTAGATTTGAAGGGGGAAGGGGAAAAAACAGGCTCCCTGGGAACAAGCCTGGGATGCTTGAGGGGTGGTGTGCCAGCTCCACTGCTAGGTCAGGGGAGGCTGGGGAGAATGAGCCATGTGTTGGGGAAGATGCAAGAGCCCACAAGGAAACATCAGCACATACAGGGCCCACGGGTAAGTTGGTGGTCATGGAGGTAGCAGACAAGGGTAATGGATGTAAGCCAGAACACATCTCGACATGAGGAGGAACTTCTTCCCTGTGAGGGGCACAGGGCACTGGAACAGGCTGCTCAGGGTGGCTGTGGAGTCTCCTTCTCTGCAGGCTTTCAAGCCCCATCTGGATGTGTTCCTGTGAGACCTATGCTAGATTCTATGGTCCTGCTCTGGCAGGGAGGTTGGACTCGATCTCTGGAGTTCCCTTCCAACCCTTAACATCCTGTGAAGGAGAAGGGTTGCACTGAGGGACTGATGCACCTTGTGTTGTGCATGTATTTATGACTGAACATCCAGTTAGTGACAGGTCACACAGTAGCAGAAGATTTTTGGTGCATCTCTCCAACCAACCCAAAGCAAACCACTTTATGTGGTCTGTCAGGATATGATGGAAGATTAATGCAGGGAAGTGTAAAGACCTTCTTAGCTCCATGAAGCTTACAGGCTGCATACTTCTAGGCTTTTTTTTTTTTTTTCCATCAAGATGCCTTTGGGTTACTGGATGTGGCCAATATTAATTAAGGAAAGAGAGTGCTTGACCTATTGAATGGTGCTCTAAAGTTATTTATAGGACAATAAAACATAAATCAATAACATTGATCATTTAGTGCTTAATGCAAGATTTACTTAGGATTGGCTGAATAGTTTAAAGTGCATCTGAGTGCAAGGGGTAGAGTCAAATACCTTATGCAGCATAAAATTAACCTGCTATGACATGTTTACAGTCAGGGAACTTTCAAGAGCAGAGTGGAGGATGACAATTACTTGATGACAATTACTGTCATCAAGTGTCCCCCAGTGCCTCATGATTAGTACATTTTCTATTCCTGTTTCTGGTCCCTAATCTGCCTGTTTAACACATAGTGTGTGAAATATGGGACACCACAGGGGAAACACAGCAAAGAGCATGAATGCTCTGTTAAAGAATAAAACCTGATCCCCCTCTCAGTCTTTACTGTTTGCTTTTTGACATCTGCTCAGCTGAGCAGGGTGCTGACACGATGGGTTTTTTGCAAAGCAGTGGCAGCATCCTGCAGTGTGGCTTCAGTCTGCAAAGATCTGAGATGCCAGGCCAGCTCTGATGCTGTGCAGTGCTCAGAGCCACCCTCACTGCTCTGCTTGAGGAAACATCTGAGCAGAATCTTTCAGTCTGTGGCCCTTGTGCATCCTGCCTTTCCCCACGTTTTCCGTGCTCATGCCTGTGTGGGCTTTCAGACTGTTCCTCAGGTCTGTGAAGTTCAAGGCAGACTGTTTCTGATTCAGATCCCACCCACTGAAGAGCAGACACGTCTTGTGTACGTTGTAAGGACACATCCACCATATACAGGCTTGGGTCAGTGTGAGCTGAAATCCCCCCCACTGATAATAACCAGGCTAGCTCAGTCTGGAAGCAAATGCAAGCTGTATTTACAAGCAGATCTACAATCTATGATGAAATGCAATGAATATGTACAAATAGACACAATTCACAACATTTACAAATATGTACAATCAACAGAAAAGCACAACCAAGCTCCCTTTGCTTCCCCCCAAAGTAGCCTTTCCCAAGGGGCCTTCCTCCCAGGGGCCTCTTCCCCCCAGACCCCTCCCTGGCAGAAAGCAGAGAGTTAAGAAGCAGAGAGGCTGTTAACTCAGCTCACCAAGGTCAGTGTGTTGTCTCCAGCCAGAAGAGAAGGAGAAAGCAGCAGCCAGACAGCCCAGCAAGGAAGCTGAGAGCTCAGACCCCGACTGCCCCTACTTTGTTTTGAGTAGTGGTTCTTAAACATTTCTCTCTCTCCAATGGAAGTGTTTAGAACAATCAGTATTTTGCTTTCTTACACCCCATAGTGACTTATTTACATTCTTTAGCTTCTTCTGCTTGAACTTTGTAAAGAAAAAATTAAAAAGACAGTTTCAAACCATCACAAGGCTGATACCAGGCAGACTTAGAACACACTTTCTCTGGGCATGTGTGGAAGGATACAAAGCCTGGAGGGACCACTGTGATCATTGTGCCTGTCATGCTGCTCAGCACAGTCTGGAGGACAATCCTGGATGAATCATGGTTTGAAATATTCGGCAGCACTGAGCAGTTCATTGCTTCTTGAAAAATTCCAGTCAGGAGCAGCTGCCATCGCTACCAGGAATGTGTTACAGTGCTTAGCTCCTCTTAGCAGTAAATTTGGACATCTTTATTTTCTGTCTGCTGTGCTTTGGCTAAAAATAACAGTTTATTTTGAGTGTCCCTTCTCTGGGGAGGTAAGATAAGCCTGTGCTTAACCCCTGTTTAATAACCTGAGAACTCCCAGAGTGTCTTAACATCTTCCAAACTGCTTCTGCTTGCCCACTTTTTCATCCTTCTCTTCCATTTCATAGAATCATAGGGTTGGAAGGGACCAAGGATCATCCAGTTCAAATCCCCCTGCCATGGGCAGATACACCTTACACTAAATCAGGTTGCTCAGAGCCACATCCAGCCTGGCCTTAAAAACCTCCAGGGATGAGGCTTCCACCACCTCCCTGGGCAACCTGTTCCAGTGTCTCACCACCCTCATAGTGAAGAATTTCTTCCTAATATCCAATCTGAATCTACCCATTTCTAGTTTTGTTCCATTCCCCCTAGTCCTGTCATTACCTGGCATCCTAAAAAGTCCCTCCCCAGCTTTCTTGTAGCCCCCTTCAGATACTGGAAGGCCACAATAAAGTCACCTCGGAGCCTTCTGTTTTCCAGACAGAACAGCCCCAAGTCTTTCAGTCTGTCTCCATAGGAGAGGTGCTCCAGCCCTCTGATCATCTTTGTGGCCATTCTCTGGATGTTTGTAGATCTCAAGGTCACACTTTTGGTTTTGCCTGGTCTTGAGAGCTCACATGTAGCTGGTTAATCACCACCATGCACACATCTTTTTCAGTCATACTCACAGGAAGTTTTCTGCAGATGTTTACCTTCTGCTCTCCACACCATAGGTACCCCTGGAGGCTATGGGTTTGCTTGGAGAAGGAGCTGGAACCCCACAAAAAGCCAGGTGTCTGCAGTGGACCCACCACTGTGTGCCCTTTTTCACTGAAAGACTATTACCAAAGCAGATTGATTTCCATCCTCACTCATTCTTCTTGTTTGCATGTCTTAATTTTGAGGGAGCTGTGAAAATGCCACTGTGGAATGCTGACTGTGAGAATGCTTCTCCTCCTAGCCTGAGAAGAATGAAGGTTTTGGGGGATTCTTGGGGTTATTACATCACCTGGCTGCTTTCCAGTGCAATTTTCATCTACAACAGACATAAAGTGGAAGAGCTTTTTTCTCTCTCTCTCTTTTTTTTTTTCCTCCTGGTGCAAATGCCAGAAGATCAGCTGTTCACACTCTATCCTTAATTATGTATTAAAGGAACATCCTGTTCCCACAATATTTTACATAATGGCCAGCCAACAGGATAAATTAATGCAGGAACAGATAGGGAACAAAGCTGGGGGGGGGAGGGGAAGGGAATGAGGATTGCTGCTGAAACAAAGAAAAGTTGTGTCATGTAAGGCAGAGAAAATGGAAAATGAGAAAGGTGCCAGAAAAATAATAATACTGAGTAGAAACACATCAAACCACTGGGAGAAACAGAATGATGCAGTGGAAAGGACAAAGGACTCCAGCATATGCAGGTGGAAAACACAGGGAAGCATCCAGCTGTCTCCATTATCACACCTGCTCCTGTATCCTCTCCCTACAGGGGTCAGTTCCTGATCTTTCCAATAGCAGCTCATTCTCTGTGTGTCCATGTCCTGCTGCACCCAGTGGTCCCATTGTCTCCCACCTTCTCAGCTAGCTTTTGGTCCTATCACCCTGGCCCATATGCCTGACATCCCATGTATAAAGCTGCTTGAGTGCTGAGAAATGCAAAATGAAAGGCATGATTTGTTTGGTGAAGTCCTCATAGTAAATACATAGAGAAGCTGTGCCTAGGCATCTGGTCACCAGCCCTTCAGCCTTTTTTATTTCATCTTTTAGATGATGGATTCCAAAGTCATGGTACACCAGTGAGAGCAAGCAATAATCCTCAGGACCATTTTTACTGTCATTTTCTGTTACAGATTAGATGATGGGGCTGCAGAGAACTCTGTGGGAAACTGTCTAGCTTGGCAGCTGTGTGTGGGCCACAGTATCTGGAAACTGCTTCCACTGACCTCTCCATCCCTCTATTTGGAGGGCTCCCATCCCATAGGAAATAAGGAAAGATTATTTATTATTATTAGATTATTATTATTATTTCCATAGGAAATAATCTTTACCTTTGTCTTCCTTTTTCCTCTGGGAAGCAAGTGAGCAGAGATGACAGAATAAAGGCCCAGCTCCAGCAACAAAACATGTTGAGAAAATTACAGAGAGGCTTCTGAATTCTCATTGACAGGAGCCTTAATCTGAAAGCCTGGAAACAAACCAAACGGTTTATTTGCCTCTGCCAAGCTGATTGCTGCTGCACAAGAATGTTTGTCTCTGAAACTTCTCCACTCTGGATGATAAATGCAGCTTTCCAAGTAAGGGAACAGCTGTGATTGCTGCAGTCAGTTCAGCATGGTGTCAGCTTCGGGGTGATGACAGAGGGAAAGATGTGACAGCAGCAAAGGTAGGATGCAGTGAGGATGGAGATACTCTGTGCTCCTTAATGTGTCTGTGCCTGTTTAGACCCACAGAAGGAGCACATCCAAACCATTCCCCACGGGGAAGAGAAGGGGCAGGGCAGGACTGTGTGTTCTGGATACACTTTGGCTCTCTGGGTTTTCATCTGCATATACCAGAGTCTTTCATGATCTCCCCTATGTTGTGCTATTTCTTCCCCTAGTTTGGATGATGAGTTTTTGTCCTGCTGTCTCTGAACCACGTTTAAATGCACTTTCGCAGTTACCTGGAGCAATGAGCTTCCAGCCACCCCTGTGAATATTTTCAAGCCCCATTACCAGTGCTTCTTCACTCAAAGAATCTTTCAATAGTTGAGGAGGACTTGCATGTGTGCCCACACCTCAGCATAGGAAAGGAGCTGAGAGCACATTTGCTGGGCAAACAGTGCCTTTGGGTGTAGGAAAGGCAGGGAGGAGCAATGGCCAAAATGGTTTGCCAGTTTGTGTTTAACAGAGCTCCTGGGATAAGTGCTGGTTGTTGGGCTAGGCTGCACTGCTTCATGGATGTGATGAAGGGAAGGCTGTGGATTTTGTTTACTTGGACTTTAGTAAAGTCTTTGACACTGTCAGCATCCTTCTGGAGAAATTGACTGCTCATTGCTTGGATGGGTGCAGGCTTTCCTGGGTTTAAAACTGTCTGGCTGGGCTTGAGGGGAGGAAGGCTGTGCAATGGGATCTGGACAGGCTGAATTGATGAGCCAAAGTCAACTGCATAAGTTTCAGTAAGGCCAAGTATCAGGTCCTGCACTTCAGTCAGAACAACCCCATGCAACGTTACAGACTTGGGGAAGAGTGGCTGGAAAGCTACCTGGTGGAAAAGGACCTGGGGCTGTTGGTCAATAGCCATCTGAACATGAGGCAGCAGCGTGAACAGGTGGCCAAGATGGCCCATGGCATCCAGGCCTGTATCAGGAATGGTGTGACCAGCAAGAACAGGGAAGTCATTGTCCTCCTGTACTCAGCACTGGTGAGGCCACACCTTCAGTACTGTGCTCACTTGGGGACTCCTCACTGCAAGACACTGAGGTGCTGAAGCATATCCTTATGCTTAAGCATAGCTTAATTGTTACTTTTTTCTGGATTTGACTAATTCCTATTAAGAGGATAACCTGTCCCAGGCTCACCAGAGCAGAAACTGAGGGACAAAGTTTGAATGTTTTTTTCACTCACATGAAATAGGAACTCTTTTGAAGTAAAGCCTTTCAAATGGCTTTGTGTCTGCTTTGTATTCATCACCTTTTTGGCTTGGGAGAACTAAATAACCAGCTGACACAGAAGATGTTAAACTTGCACAAATCATTTCATCTCTAACTTTATTTGCCTGGCTTGCCCAGTGCATTCAATTATTCCATTGGCTAATTCTCCTATTTCACTGATCCAATTTCTGTTTTGGTAACAACCTCCATGTCACAAACGCAGTAACTGAAGAAAAAGAATTGCTCTGACTCTGGCTTATGCAATTTGTTAGGTCCTAATTGAATTGGTACAAGAAGAATGTATGACACTTGTTTTGATAGCAGATTTCCTGTCCTGAGTGACCAGAGACAGCAGAAGAAAGGTCCAAATCCTTTAGCAACAACACAAGGTTGAGACACTTTATTGTGGCCTTTCAGTACTCAAAGGGGACCTGTAAGAAAGATGGGGACAGTCTTTTTAGCAGGCTGCCTTGCAATAGGTTAAAGGGTAATGGCTTTAAACTAAAAGAGGGTTGAGTTAGACTAGATATGAGGAAGACAATGTTTAGAATGAGGGTGGTGAAACACTGGTTGCTAGGAGAGCTGGTGGGTGCCCTGTCCCTGGAAACCTGATCTAGTTGAAGATGTCCCTGTGCACTGCAGAGGTATTGGGCTAGATGACCTTTAAAGCTTCCTTCCAACTCAAAGCATTCTATAAAATGAGAACAATGCTTCTGCTTCCTTCCAAACTTAAGGTGCCTTTGCTTGCCTGTTCCAGCCTGATCTGTTCCAGCCTGATCATGCCTGCTTGGGAGTGTTTGTCTCTGACCTCTTTTGGCTCCTGATGACAGACACAATTTTCAGAATTAGGCAAAAATTCTGATGACTGCAGAGAATTTTAATAGCATGCTATTAAAAATGAGTTCTAATGATTTATGGTTCATAAAGCTTGTTTCTTCTACAGAGAAAATCCAGCAAAATATGAGATTCTGCTTTTTTTCTTTTTCCTGCTCTGTTTTACACTGATAAAATGACATGTCAGAAAAAAAAAAAAGAAAAAACATGGAAATAGTTCAATACCTAGCTAGTTTTCTAACTACTTTGTATTCCTTTACAGTGCTTTTCTTGTTCAAAAATGAGAAAAGTGTTAATTAATCTATCTTGCTTCCACTATTACAGTGTTAATTAATCTACCCTACTTCCACTGTTGCATACCAATGCTATTGTAATACACACACAGTAAAACCAAGGGAGAGAAATGAAAAGAACTCAGAGCTTTCATTAGTTTTCTGAATTTCCAGTTGCCAATGTTTGTGCTTGTTCTTTACACAAGGCTAAAAAGAGAAAAATAGAGGTAGCTGCCTGAAAAAAGCCAAGAGCTAGCTACCCAGTGTCATCAGGTGCTCTGTCTCACACAGCTGATTGCTATTGGAAGGTGAATCACAGAATCAGTCAGGGTTGGAAGGGACCACAAGGATCATTCAATTCCATCCCCCCTGCCATGGGCAGGGACACCTCACACTAGATCAGGCTGGCCAGAGCCTCATCCAGCCTGGCTTCAACCACCTCCCTGGACAACCCATTCCAGGCTCTCACCACTCTCATGGGGAAGAACTTCTTCCTCACTTCCAGCCTGAATCTCCCCACTTCCAGCTTTGTTCCATTCCCCATAGTCCTATCACTACCTGAAATGGCTGAACTTGATGATCTGAGAGGTCCTTTCTGGCCTGGATGATTCTATGGCTTGTCATTCCTAATTAGAAATAGAACAAGAATCAGGTGAAGATCTCAGGTTAAAAAAAAACTACCTCAGTTCACCACTGTGCTTTATTTGATCCTGAAATATTCAAATATTTCACTCAGTATCCTGGCTTGCCTCTGGTTTCTAAGCCATACCACTGCCCATAAAAGGCTGCAAATGAAGTTGTTGCCATGAATGACACACCATAGAGTTTATCTATTTGGAATAAGTACACTTTGCCCAGTGAGAGTGTCTTGGAAGTTGTGGTGAGCTGTACAGCATGATCCCTGTGTGCAGAAGTCTTCATTCTGTTGTCAAGGAGACCAGCTTCTGCTTGTCAGATGCAACTTTGAAAGTGAAGAAATACATGAAGGCAAAGTGTGTCTTGGTGATACTTAAAAAGACCTCTTTCTCATAACCTATGAAAATTTGCTTTCTCCTCCTCACTTCCACAGACACAGCAGTAATGGGGTTTTGGACATTTCTTAATACTCCTGTATCACACTCTCAGATTCAGGAAAACCAAGTTGCAAATGCTGCTTATCAGCTCTCAGGTGGATGACAGACTTTTCTGCATCAGGACTGTGGATGGTACAGCCAGCTAGGATTCTGCTCTGGTCTTTGGAAAGTGCTGTTCTCCCATGTCCTTGTCCCTTGCATCACTTGGGGAAGTGTGGCTGGAGAGCTGTCTGACAGAAAGGGACCTGGGGGTGATAATGGACAAGCAGCTGAATAGGAGCAAGCAGTGTGCCCAGGTGGCCAACAAAGCCAATGGCATCCTGGCTGGGATTAGAAATGCTGTGTCCAGCAGCAATAGGGAGGGGATTGTCCCCTTGGACTCAGCTCTGGTGAGGCCACATCTTGAATATTGTGTCCAGTTTTGGGCACCTCCAATACAGGAGAGATGTGGAGGGGCTGGAGCCAGTGCAGAGGAGGGCAAGGAAGCTGGGGAAGGGCCTGGAAAATAAATCTGATGAAGAGTGACTGAAGGAGCTGGGGATGGTTAGTTTGGAAAAGAGGAGGCTGAGGAGAGACCTCATTGCTCTCTACAACTACCTGAAAGGACCTCATGGAGAGGCTGGAGCTGGTCTCTTCTCACAGGTAATTAGTGATAGCACAAGAGGGAATGGCCTCAAGCTGTGACTGGGTAGGTTTAGACTGGGCATTAGGAAACATTTTTTCAGGGAAATAGTGGTCAGGCATTGGAATGTGCTGCCCAGGGAGGTGGTTGAGTCCCCAAGCCTGGATGTGTTTAAAGGTGTTTTAGGTGTGATGCTTGGGGCTATGGTTTAGGGGTGAACCTTGTAGAGTAGGGTTATTACCTGGACTTGGTAATCCTGAGGGTCTTTTCCAACCTGAATGTTTCTGTGATTCTGTGATCAGGGACAGACAAATCAGAGGATTGGTCTTTCCAGGGTTTAGTCTGGCCTCTTGGCCATCAGATTTGTGGATAAGCAGAAGCTTTGCCCTTTGTTCTGTTCTTCTTTTGTACTGTCTTAGAAGGAGAAGGTTGAGGGAGACCTTTAGAGCTTCTCAATCCCTTCTTTTGCCTTCGTTCTGCTTCCCCTGCCCCGATGCCAGACCGAGATGCTTGTTTAGCCTCTTCTTAGGGATCTCTTTGGAATCTGAATGATGTTTGGTACCACATTTTCCCCTCTTTATTCAGTTCCATGTTCCAAATCTTTACAAGCATGGTTTCTGGCCCTCCTGCCATGTTCACTGTATCTTCAGGGCTTTCTCCAAGTGGCCCATGCCTTTCCTGAAGCACAGTGTCCCAGAATAGGTCTGGTACTTCAGATGGGGCCTTAGCAGTGCCAAGCAGAGCTGAAGGAGTATCTCAGATGCTGAACTCTGGTCTGTGCCTTCAGTAACGTGGTTGCATTTTTGAAACAGCAAGTCACAAAGGGCTCATGACTGTCTGTATCTTGCATCCTGTCTGCATCTTGCATCCTGTCTGCATCTTGCATCCTGTCTGCATCTTTCATCCTGTCTGCATCTTTCATCCTGTCTGCATCTTGCATCCTGTCTGCATCTTGCACCCTGTCTGCATCTTGCACCCTGTCTGCATCTTTCATCCTGTCTGCATCTTGCACCCTGTCTGCATCTTGCACCCTGTCTGCATCTTTCATCCTGTCTGCATCTTGCATCCTGTCTGCATCTTGCACCCTGTCTGCATCTTGCACCCTGTCTGCATCTTTCATCCTGTCTGCATCTTGCACCCTGTCTGCATCTTGCATCCTGTCTGCATCTTGCATCCTGTCTGCCTTCCACCACCTCACTAGATTCACCACTGGTAGACCCAGAACAGTCAATTCCCACTCCTTCATTTAAATTTTGGATAGATTGCTCTTTGGCTCAGGACATGCACCAAGTGTTGCAGCCATTCCTTAAAAGTCTTCATATTTTCTTTTTCCTTAGCTTCTTTATGAGAAAGTAGTTGAAGTGACACAAGAAACTTGAATCAACCCAAGTTGTGATACCTCCTTTTGCAGCTCTATTCAGAAGGACTGGTACTGAGTTGCAGAAGGTAATTCAATTGATTTGACATAGTTTGGTTTAACATACAAGGCTTGTCCAGGTGTCTTAAAAGCAGAGGAAGCTGTTTGATGTACTGAGGGTTTAGTTACTCCAAAGGTCCCCAAAATGCCTTCAAAAATACAGGTTTCAAAAGTGTGTTTCACTTTATGATGCTCTACATTCAGATTTTGTTTAGTACTGCTTTCCTTTCATCATATTCTGGATTTATAGCAATGAAAATATTCTTTATTAGAGTGCTGAATATATCTTTATCCTGCATGAATTTACAACCTGAGCTGCCACTGACAAATGTGCTGGGATTTCAGAAAGCAATTCCCTGCTGTGCTGAGGGTCAGAAATCTTCCCCCAATAGATTTTATCTATTGACACTCTTCAGTCATTTCAAGCTCATTAGGCTATCACAGCTATGACATCTCCTAGTGAGGCTGCAACTTCAGAAGTACTCTGTGCTTTACTGTATCATTATTTCATTTTATGAGGCATGGAAAGGACAGGAACTGGAGTGACAATTCACCCAGCCCTGCACTGCTTTGTCCTTTTCCCTGTGCCTCTTTTACAGCTGGCTACGAAATCACAAAGCTGATCTGCAGGAAAGCAGCACCAGTTTGCATGAGTGCACCTCCCTTTTCTCTGTCCTGTGTTTTCAGCTTTGCCAAAGAAATGATAACCTACAGGCATCAAGCACAGGTAGGTGGTTTTTTTTTTCATGTCATTCAAAGACATCAGCTACAATGGAGAATATTTACCTCCCACCTCACAAGTGCTGGGGGCTGTGGTGGGGATACTGCTTGTGGAGCTGATGCTCCTCCAGCCACAAGGCAGGGATGACCCCTGGGGAAGGCAAGCTGCTGGCAGAGCAAACAGCAGAAGTGTGGGAGGGAAAAGAAGGGTGGCAGTGATGGGAAACCTTGCCTGTGGAGTGCAGAGAATATGCAGTGCTCAGATTTTCCCTTTGAGGCCACCAGTCAGCAAGTGCCAGTTTAATGGTGTCTCTATTCCCAGCTGTCTTGCTGCCTCTATTAAAAACTGGCAGTTTCCTGGCAGCTTCAAAGGAGTGATGGGCTCTGGGAGAGGAACTGATTGGTTGCAGACCAGTCTGGAGAAGCACCTCTGTCCCTGTGAATATGTGAGACAAGGAGCCTTACAGCTTCTTGCACTGGTGACCAGACACAGGAGATCAAGGCTGGTAGCAGAGCAGGAACAGGGAAGGCAGGTCAGGAAGATGCAGGAGGAGGTCAGAAGTGAGATTGCACAACCAAGTCAGTGACAATAGATGCCCCTGGGGAGGAGGCAAGGAATCCTGTGCCATGCTGCTGGTCAGAAAGAGGAACATCCATGCTGTGTTGTACTTAGGACATTTCAGGAGAGAACTCTTGAAACAGCCAAACAACTGCAGCATTCTTAGCCTGTCCTACCACTCACCAGCTCCTGCCTTAGCTGGTTCTATCTATTGCCAGCTTGGGTGTGGCATGGGCAGGGACATGGGCAGATCTCTCCTGGCCAGGCCAGGGTGCTGGGTTGGAACATCTCTTCTATGGTAGAGTTGGGGCTGTTCAGCCTGGAGAAGAGAAGGCTCTGAGGAGACCTTATTGTGGCCTTCCAGTATCCGAAGGGGGCTGCAAGAAAGCTGGGGAGGGAGTTTGGAGGGTGTCAGGTAGTGATAGGAATAGGGGGAATGGAACAAAACTGGAAGTAGGGAGATTCAGACTGGATGTGAGGAAGAAGTTCTTCCCCATGAGAGTGGTGAGACACTGGAGCAGGTTGCCCAGGGAGGTGGTAGAAGCCTCATCCCTGGAAGATTTGAGGCCAGGCTGGATGAGGCTCTGGCCAGCCTGATGTAGTGTGAGGTGTCCCTGCCCATTGCAGGGGGTTTGGAACTAGATGATCCTTGAGGTCCCTTCCAGCCCTAATGATTCTATGTGATGAGTAGTCACACTATGACCAGTCCTGCTGCAGGAATCCACAAAGAAGGGACCAAACTGTGTGAGCATTCCCTCCTTTCCTGGTATAGGCAGTGGTATTTTTGACGGACTTTAATGGATTTCAGGCATGCATCAGGTGGCTGCTCCTGACACCTAATCACCAAGGAGTGCTGATCTACTTCTGTTTTGATAGTGGGGGCAGACCCTACCTGCACATCACTGCTTGGTGCAGATCCAGGCAGAGCAGTGGGACTGGATGTCTGATAGCAAACCCTGTCATAGCTCCACACCTGACACCATGCTGTCTACCCTGCTGCTGAGGCACCAACAGCTCTACCCCCAGCCACATCACTTGCAGCATAGAATCATAGAATCACAGAATGTTAGACGTTGGAAGGGACCTCAAGAGATCATCAGGTCCAACCCTCCTGCCAGAGCAGCATCACTTAGGGTAGTCTGCACAGGAATGCATCCAGGTGGGTTTGGAAAGTCTCCACAGAAGGAAACTCCACAACCTACCTGGGCAGTCTGTTCCAGTGCTCTATCACCCTTACTGGAAAGAAGTTTCTCCTCATGTTGAGCTGAAATCTTCTCTGTTCAAGTTTGAACCCATTGTTCCTTGTCTTACCACTGTGAACCACCCAAAAGAGCCTGGCCCCCTCCACTTGACACCCACCCCTCAGCTATTGATAGACATTGATCAGATCCCCTCTCAGTCTTCTCTTCTCCAGACTACACAGCCCCAGGGCTCTCAGTCTCTCTTCATAGGGGAGATGCTCAAGTCCCCTAATCATCCTCATGGCTCTCCATTGGATTCTCTCCAGCAGGTCTCTGTCTCTCTTGAGCTGGGGAGCCCAAAACTGGACACAGTATTCCAGGTGTGGTCTCAGCAGGGCTGAGTAGAGGAGGAGAAGACCCTCCCTAGACCTGCTGGGCACATTTATCTTGATGCACTCCACCATGTGACCCTCCATGTCACAGCTGTGGCTTACAGAGACAAATTTGCAGCTCTGGGCTGAAGAGCAGCAAGTGCCGTTGCCCTGACAGAAGTCTCTTGCTGTAGATTTGATGAAGATATTTTTGCCACAAGCTGAAAGCTGGTGTATCTTGTGGTTATATGAGAGAAATGCAGAGATAAAAAGGTGAAGGATGATCTTTGCTGACCTGCAAGATTAATATATAGACTTAGACCTCTGTGATACAGCTGTCTTGAGCAACACCTATCCCATACAGACTGCCATGGCTCAATGAGTTCTTCCTTATTTATGCCAGGAAAACTGAGTCTTTAATTATTGTACTTCTCTCAGAAGTAGGACATTGTTTCATACTCAAAAGGACTCTTTTTTTTTTTTTTTTTAAGCATGGATCAGTAACATTTTAATTTTAAATTTCTATGAAACATTTCCTTTAAACACTTAGAACAGATCTTCCTTTACAGGTAGAAGAATTTGTTCTTTATTTTCAAACATTTCCTGCTTTTTAGATTCAAAATCTTACAAGTTTGAACGTTGTGCTTTGCATTTAGGTCTATGGCAGAGATGAACAGTGAGGGTACTTGTTGCTGGGCAGCTTCCTTGGGACAAGAGAACACTTGGTGAGCAGAAGTGACAGCTTTTTGCATCTGAAGGGATTTTGGAGCTGATGTTCTTCCTAAAGCTTTCAGGAATGTGTCACTTCAAATCTTGCTTTTTCTTCATTTATGTTCTGGCTCAGAGAAATATCTTACCTGGTTTGCACACAGGAGCAGGGAATCATAGAATCATAGAATCATTAGGGTTGGAAGGGACCACAAGGATCATCCAGTTCCAACCCCCCTGCCATGGGCAGGGACACCTCACACTACATCAGGCTGGCCAGAGCCTCATCCAGCCTGGCTGCAAACACCTCCAGGGATGGGGCTTCAACCACCTCCCTGGACAACCCATTCCAGTCTCTCACCACTCTCATGGGGAAGAACTTCTTCCTCACCTCCAGTCTGAATCTCCCCACTTCCAGCTTTATTCCATTCCCCCTAGTCCTGTCACTACCTGGTATCCTAAAAAGTCCCTCCCCAGCTTTCTTGTAGCCCTCTTCAGATACTGGAAGGCCACAATAAGGTCACCTTGGAGCCTTCTGAACAGCCCCAACTCTTTCAGTCTGTCAAGACAAGGGAGGAAAGGTGCAGTGGTGCCATGTCTCAGCACCGTGGTGGTCACAGCACAGCCTGCAGCCTAATGCTGTACTGAGGCTTGCAGGAGTAAGTGAAGACCATGGCTCCACTCCTTCCAACCCAACAGGCTCTGGAGTGAGAGGGAGGAGGCACATCTCTGCAGCTCTCAGTGGGATGCTATTCTGCATTCACAACAGATTTGCCTCTCTAATGAAGTCTGGCAAGATAAATGGACTGAAGCAGGAGGCTCAGCATCGTTCATGGACCAACATCACTCACTGTTCAGGAGTCTTCAGGAAAGGAAGAAGCCAGTGGGGGTACAAAAACAAGTAAGTGGATTGGGAGTCCTGCTGTTAGATGGAGGGAAGCATCTTCCTTCAGCAGCTGCCTCTGACCCCAGGGGTATTTGAGTGAATTGAGATTTGAGAGACCTAGACCTAACCCACAAAACACTGTGGCAGAGAGAAGCACTCATACCTACTAAGGCCTCACCAGGAAACTGGGAAAATGCCATAAAAACTACTCAAATGGGGAGAAAAGAAAGGGAAAAAAGGTAGCCTTTGGAATTACTTTTCTTTTTTTTTTTTTTTTTTTTTAAACCCAGGCCATTTGCACACTGCTTTCTGTGGGCTTTGCTGTCCAAGTCTCATTTCAACAAAGAGGAAGATAGAGAATGTAAAAAAGCAAAGCTCCCACCTTGGGAAGTACCAGTGGCTATTGGCCAGCAGGGATTTCCTCTTCTAGAAGGTGACTGACCCAACAGAACTCATACTGCCTCTGTGGCCAGGTCCCCTCCTGACAGCTGAGTGCTGCTGGGGCAATAAATCCCTCCACTGCTGTTGGGATAATCATAAGCAGGAAAGGCTGGGCATGGCATGAGACTCAACATGTCCAAGTGCTGGGTTCTTCTCATTGGCCATAAGAACCCCAAGCAGTGCTAGAGGCTGGGGACAGAGTGCTGGAGAGCAGCCAGGCAGAGAGGGACCTGGGGGTACTGGGTGACAGCAGCTGAAGATGAGCCAGCAGTGTGCCCAGGTGGCCAAGAAGGCCAATGGCATCCTGGCCTGCATCAGGAATGGTGTGGCCAGCAGGAGCAGGGAGGTCATTCTGCCCTGTACTCAGCTGTGGTTAGACCACACCTTGAGTACTGTGTCCAGTTCTGAGCTCCTCAGTTCAAGAAAGATGTTGAGATGCTGGAATGTGTCCAGAGAAGGGCAACAAAGCTGGTGAGGGGTCTGGAGCACAGCCCTGTGAGGAGAGGCTGAGGGAGCTGAGGGTGTTTAGCCTGGAGAAGAGGAGGCTCAGGGGAGACCTCATTGCCGTCTACAACTACCTGAAGGGAGGTTGTAGCCTGGTGGGGGTTGGTCTCTTCTCCCAGGCAACCAGTGACAGAATGAGGGGACACAGTCTCAAGCTGCACCAGGGGAGGTTTAGGCTGGATGTTAGGAATAAATTTTTCACAGAAAGAGAGATTGGCCATTGGAATGGGCTGCCCAGGGAGGTAGTGGAGTCACTGTCCCTGGAAGTGTTTAAAATAAGACTGGATGAGACACTTAGTGCCATGGTTTAGTTGATTAGATGGTGCTAGGTGATTGGTTGGACTTGATGATCTTGGAGGTCTTTTCCAACCTGGTTAATTTTAGAATTCTGTGATTCTATGTCTGAACTGAACTGAACTTCAGGTGGTTCACTGAGCACTTGCTTTCCTCTGACTCTCCATACTGTACCTTAGCAGCTGCACACACTAGGATTAGCAAAAAGTATATAACACTTCCAGCTGTGATATGGCCCTGATACTTCCAGCTATGTAAAATGCCTCCATCTCCTCAGATTTTTTTTTTCCTGCACATCTTTCCAACCCTCAGCACAGGGAACTTCTTAGAGGGTAAATGGAACATGCTTGTGACAAGGGGGGGGGGGGG
>VXBD01006505.1:508795-530069 GCA_013399975.1 Indicator maculatus
GGCAGGAATTGCAGCCCTTTAAGGTGAGATAGTTTTTTGGGGAAACTGCAAAGAAAATGCCATGTAGAAAAAGTAATTTCACATTGGTTTTTCAGGAAAAGAAGAGAAAAAAAAAATCACTACCAGATACATGACAAAGCCATGAGGGAGGGGAGCAGACTGTTTGAAGATGAGGCTCAAGGGAGACCTTATTGCTCACTGCAGCTACCTGAAGGCTGGTTGTGGCCAGGTGGGGGTTGGTCTCTTCTGCCAGGCAACCAGTGACAGAACAAGAGGACACAGTCTCAAGCTGTGCCAGGGGAAGTTTAGGCTGGATGTTAGCAAGAAATTCTTCCCAGAAAGAGAGATTGGCCGTTGGAATGGGCTGCCCAGAGAGGTGGTGGAGTCACTGTTCTTGGAAGTGTTTAAAAAAAAGCCTGGATGAGGCACTTACTGCCATGGTTTAGTTGATTAGATGGTGCTGGGTGGTTGGTTGGATTTGATGATCTCAAAAGTCTTTTGCAACCTGGTTAATTCTGTGATTTTCCAAATACTGTCTCACTCATGTAATCATATCACATCCTACCATATAGTCAGCATCCTCCCTAGGCTGCACTGGCTATGGTGTTTCTCTGGATCACACATGTCTGGAATTGTCCTCATTCAACACCCCTCATGTTGATAGGCACCAACTGATTAAAAGATATTGATGTCTAAAGATATAAACAGACATCTGGAAGGAATTTTTGAAGGCACCCAGTTTACAGAATAGCCCCCTTTGAAGGTGCTTAGCTGGGCAATTTTGAACCACCTGCAACACAGAGATATGTTGTTACCTACCTACCTACCTGCCTTTAAATGTCTTGCTCTACACACATGGGCCAGTGCTTGAGAGATGTTATAGCTGATGAAGATATTTTGGCTGCTCCCATAAATAGTATGGATACAGCCTTCTGCTTCCAGCAGAGGAAGGGGAGATGGCTCTGTGTGTCTCAGTACAGCTGCCACCACTAGCATTTCTCTCCATGTATCAGTGAGAAGACATCTAGGACAGTCTCTAAAGGAGAAATCACAATTCAGGGGAGACCTTATTGCTGTCTACAGCTACCTGAAGGGAGGTTGCAGCCAGGTGGGGGTTGGTCTCTTCTCCCAGGCAACCAGCAGCAGAACAAGAGGACACAGTCTCAAGCTGTGCAGGGGGAAGTTTAGGCTTGATCTTAGAAAGAAATTCTTCACAGAGAGAGAGATTGCCCATTGGAATGGACTGCCCAGGGAAGTGGTGGAGTCAACGTCCCTGGAGGTGTTTAAGAAGAGATTGGATGAGGCACTTAGTGCCATGGTCTAGTTGATTAGATAGGGTTGGGTGATTGGTTGGACTTGATGATCTTGGAGGTCTCTTCCAACCTGGCTGATTCTGTGATTCAATACATCAATGTGGTCTGTCACAAGTGCACACTGAATTGCCCAATGTGCACTGCAGAGCCCAACCCTACCAGTGGCAGAAAGGTCAGATTTTTTTCCTGAGCCATGACTGTGAAGCTACAGAGCTGATTCCCACCAGGAGGAAGAATTTCATGGCATTCATAGCAACTTCCACCCTGCTTTCTCCAGGGGTTTTAGAAGAGCATGCACGGTGGGGTGTGAACATGATTTGGACTTTCCAAAATTTACAGGGGTACAAATGATTACTGTGTATAACAGAAGAGGAAAAAAATCCCTATGGTTGGAAGGCAAAATCGCCTGAGGAACAAAAACTGCTGGTGGAGGGAGGCTCCTGGTGCAACTCCTAACTGGGTGTTCCTACTGCTGCTTTCTAAAATGCATCTGCCTGCCAGATGCACTCCTTGGAGAGGCCTGTTTGGCAGAGGGCAAATGTTTGACAAGATTAGACAGCTCTTATTATGTGCAAAGCATTACTAAAACTCTGAATTTAAGTAAAGTTTTCTTCAAGGCAGGTGAAATGCAGACTGCTTTCAAGACATCAGTTTTACCTTTTGTACTAATACCTACTGAATGAGCTGCTGTTGTGATGGGCAGCCTGACCTGGATCCCTTTCTGAGTCTGCTGTGTTTGTCATTCATCTAGTTGTCATTTCATCTTCCCTCTCTCCCCCCTCATTCCTTAATCTTCCAAAACTACTCACTGAAGCAAAGAGCATTAGGAAAGGAAAAATCAGGTCAAAGAGTTTAATGAGATGTAATTAGTGCTTCTCCAGCTGCCACTGGAGAAAGAAGAGGCTGTGGCTGCTGCTTTCAGGCAAAATAGCCCTAATGCTGCTGGCTGAACAGTTGGATGAAAACAGTCCTCTGGGAAGTTCACCTGTGGTGAGGAGTATCTCTAACATGGAGTTTCAAGGAGCACAGGATCACAAGATGTTAGGGGTTGGAAGGGACCTTTGAAGTCCAACCCCCCTGCCAGAGCAGGATCATGGTATCTAACACAGGTCACACAGGAATGCATCCAGAGGGATCTTGAAAGTCTCCAGAGAAGGAGACTCCACAATCTCTCTGGGCAGCCTGTTCCAGTGCTCTGTGAACCTTACAGTGAAGAAGTTCCTCCTTATGTTGAGATGAAACCTCCTGTGCTGTAGTTTATATCCATTATCCCTTGTCCTATCCCAGAGTGCAACTGAGCAGAGCCTGTCCCCTCCCTCTTGACACCCAACCCTCAGATATTTATAAACATTTATTACTTCTCTTCTCAGTTTTCTCTTCTCCAGACTAAACAGCCCCAGGGCTCCCAGCCTCTCCTCATCAGGCAGTGCTCCAGTCCCTCCATCATCCTATTAGCTCTCCTATGGACTCTCTCCAGCAGATTCCTGTCCCTCTTGAACTGGGGAGCCCAAAACTGGATGTAATATTCCAGGTGAGGTCTCACCAGGGCAGAATAGAGTGGGAGGAGAACCTCCCTTGATCTGCTGGACACACTCCTCTTAATGCACCCCAGGATCCCCTTGGCCTTCTTGGCCACAAGGGCACATTGCTGTCCCATGGATAACTTCTTATCCACCAGGACTCCCAGCTCCTTCTCCACAGGGCTGCTCTCCAGCAGATCACCTCCCAACCTGTACTGGTGCAGATGGTTGATTTCTGGTAGGTGCTCCTCACTCACAGAAAAAGCACAACCTACCTCATCAGTCAAAGGAATAAATGCCATGAATAAAACCATGTTCTCAGGGAAGGATTGTGTTTCCTTGGAATCAAGGAGAAATGAGTGAGGAAAAAAGCTTTGGTATCAGTACAGCTCTACTAATAAGTAGTGTAGAGTCTTTCTACTAAAATTACCCAGTTTTGCATATCATTGTAGTTAAAAATGAAGGCAAAGCATATTTCAGACAGAAATGTATGATGCTAAGAGTACTCTAGAGTAATGAGTTGTAACTTGAGGTAATTTTCAGGGGACTTCAGCAGAAGAAGTGGCATTTTTAATTTCCCCTTAAATTCTCTTGTCTTTTACAAATGACTCTGCAATTATTTAATAAAGCACAATTTTTAGAACCCAGAGCTGCCTTTTTACAAATGATGTGGTGAAGTTTATCCTGGAGGGACCTGCTTTTCTCATTACTGTCCAATGTGAGTATCTTCTCTTTGCTCTGTTGCTGAAGGTATCTGCACCATGGGATGGTGGCTAGGCATCCAGTGACCATGGCAGCCCTCTTGCCCAAGCTGCCCTTTGTCTTTGCTTTCACCACTCTGCTGTCTCCTGTTATAGCTAAGGATCATGCAGCAAAGCTGCAGTAATAATGAGCAAGGCTGGAGGTACTGTATGGAATGAACAGAGGAAGGTAATGATGGAAATTCATGGAGGCCTTGTTTCATTCTCAGCTGCTACATCTTCCTAACAAGGAGAGTCTGAGGGAGCTGGGGCTTTTTAGCTTGAAGAGGAAGAGGCTGAGAGGTGACCTCATTCATGTTTATAAAGATGTAAAGGGTGAATGCCAAGAGGATGGAGCCAGGCTCTGCTCAGTGATGCCCAATGACAGGACAAGGGGCAAAGGGTAGAAGTTGAGGCATAGGAAGTTCCATGGAAACATGAGGAAAAAATGTTTTTCCCTGTGAGGGTGACAGAACACTGGAACAGGCTGCCCAGGGGGGTTGTGGAGTCTCCTTCTCTGAAGATATTCAAAACCCACTTGGATGCATTCCTGTGTGATCTGGTCTAGGTGATCCTGCTCTGGCAGGGGGGTTGGACTGGATGATCTTTCAAGGTCCCTTCCAGCCCTTAACATTCTGTGATTGTCACAGGTGATTTTTTTCTTTTGCATATGTGTGTGTGTCTCTTCTCAAGATATAACCATCATGATGAGCGTGCCCTTCTTTTGCCTACTGTCAGTGGTACCAAGCAACATTTCTCATCAAAAATGATGGATCAGTCCCTCTTTATTGAGTGTCCTGGGGTGCATGAATCCCAGTATAGCTGACTGGTTGAAAGAGGTGATGTGCTGCTATACTCTTCACTGGTGCAGCCTCACCTCAAGTATTGTGTGCAGTTTCAAGCTCCGCAATGTCAGAAGGATATAAAATATTAGACTGTGCCCAAAAGCAGGTAAAAAAGGTGGTGAAAGGAGTAGAAGGCACAGCTTATGAAAGTTGACCTCACTGCTGTTTACAGCTTCCTCAAGAGAGGCATTGGTGAGTGAGGTGCTGCTCTCTTCTTTCTGGTGTCCAGTGACAGGACATAAGAGAATGGCTTAAAGCTGCAGCAGAGGAAGCTCACATTAGATATTAGGAACAAGTTCTTCACTGAGAGGGTGGTTGAGCACTAGAACAAGCTTCCCAGAGAAGAGATCATGGCCCCAACTTTGTTGTTTTTCAAAAAGGTGTTTGCACAATGCTCTTAAATATGTGGTTAAACTTTAAGGTTGTGTTGTGGGAAGTTGGGAGTTGGACTTGATGATCCTCGTGGGTCCCTTCCAACTCAGAATATTCTGTGATTCTAGATCGTCATATCAGGGGCAATACCTGTGAGATGGTTAGAAATTTATGCCCTGTCTTGTGCTCTGAATGAGCTATGGAAAATAAACAGATGCATTTCCTTGTTTCAACAGGGGTGGTGTCCACTCCTGCAAGATTCAATGGAGAAAAGAAACAGCTATGCAGGTCCCTCAACCCTTTCTTGGCCCATCCCTGCCCCACAGATGGCACTTTGTCTGGGATTTAAAGTGTGACCCTTGACTGCAAGAGCTGTGTTGGGGAAAGCTCATGCTGTACACAGACCTGCACTATGCATGAACTGATTTAACTGGTTTGCAGTGCTGACAGTACTAATGGGGATTTTTTTTATGTGGCATCCACATGAGGAGCTCTTGTCCTCTGCCATATGTTGATATTACTCTACCCATGGAGAATCTTGAAGCCCTGGTGCTGCAGAGCAGAAACTCCATCCCCAGGCACCTGTTTCTGTTCTACCAGTCAAGGAAGCAGTGGGGTTATCTGAAGGATCCTCAGCTAGAAAGGGAAAACAATTCCCCATCAAGGTTTAAAATCTCTTTTTCTGAAATTAGTTTAAAGTCTATTGCAGTTAAAGTTACATCCTGAGAAGAAAGTTCCTGGCTTCTGGGCTTGAGGCATTGAAAACTCCAGAGGTAGCTGTGATTAATAATTGCATGGAATGACATCTTCATAAGGGAATCTAGATATCATCTGATGCTTTCTTGGTCTAATGCCAGCCTGCATTAGATTTTATGTGTTGATTGCTGCTCCTTGAGTTTATCTCAACCTACATTCCCCTCAATAAGACAGCAATCTGAACTTAAATGTGTTTGAGGAGAATTGTAATCAGCCACTGAATTATTTTACAGTACAGAATATTAACTCATTGCATAGAATGCCTGAGGTCTTGTTCATTTTTGTTTTTTTAATTGAGTTTTGAACAAATGCTCAGCCATGCAAACTACCTGAGTAATTATGTTGTGGTACTGGGGCATAGAGGTCCCCAAAAGGGGGTTCAATTGAAGATTAATTGACAAAATCAAACTGGGTTCTCAACTAGGTAAATTCTTGCAAGCCTGTTCCATGAGACAGTATTCAGTTCTGTTTGTCTTTGCACACTGCCAGCACTCTTTGACTCTGCTTAGATAATGGACATGATCTAGACAGGGCTATAAAGTTTAAACTAATTACTGGTAATGTGCTATTCAAAAAGGGATAATGGAGCTATATAACAGCAGTTAAATAAGCACTGATTTGGGAAAAAAAAAATCTGTCATGATAACAGAAGTCTCATTCTTTCCCTCCATGTATTTCTGTTTATAACAGAGGTTAAGAAATTGGCACTCAGTCTAGATAAAAAAAAAAAAAACACAACACATGTGCTGGATATGTATACTGCAGGCAAAGATTTCAGTTCCTCTTGAGGCAATGCTGTAAAGGAATAACACTGAAAAAAAAAAGCATGCTGGACATGTATATTGAAGGCAAAACCTCAGTTCCTTTTGTGTTGTAGGTGAAGGGAAATCAAGAGTTAATTAATTGGTGTAGCCCCAAAGAAAAGTCCTCCAGAAGCTAGAGAGTCCCGGGGGGGGGGGGGGGGGGGGGGGGGGAGCTTGTCCCAGGGTATTGTAATCTGTTATTCTATTCAGTTTTCCTGTGTTTCTCTATTTCAGGGTACAGTGTACAGACAGATCTCTCTCTTCTCTCTGTCTCAGGACATGTGTAGCTGCTCTTGTGCCTGCTGAGGCTGAGTGGGGAGGAGGTTTCTGGAAGGCTCTGGAAGGTTCTGGCAGGCTGGTAGGCTCAGGTGTATTCATTTTACCAGAAAGCCTTTTGTATACATTTGTAAAATGGAATTTCCACTTAAACTGCCAATCCAGTGTGGAGCATTTTTTTATTTAAGTCCTTGAGAAGGGATAAAGCTTTTCTGACCTTTTTGCCCTGGGCAGCTTGTTGGCTCAAAACTAGGACACTGTGAAGCAGTGCTATAAAGGAGCAATACCCTGAAACACAGCAATGGCTCAAGACTGTATTCACTCCCAGGTGTACAGAAGCTATTGGTAGCCTAATGTTCTTTATTAATTACACTATCACAGTATATCAGAGGCTGGAAGGGACCTCAAGAGATCATCAGGTCCAACCCCCCTGCCAAAGCAGCATCACTTAGGGTAGTCTGCACAGGAATGCATCCAGGTGGGTTTGGAAAGTCTCCAGAGAAGGAAACTCCACAAGCCCTCTGGGCAGCCTGTTTCACTCTTCTGTCATCCTCACTTTAAAGAAGTTTCTCCTCAGGTTGAGCTGAAATCTTCTATGTTCTAGCTTGAACCCATTGTTCCTTGTCTTATCACTGTGAACCACCAAAAAGAGCCTGGCCCCCTCCTCCTGACACCCACCTCTCACATATTTATAGACATTGATCAGATCCCCTCTCAGTCTTCTCTTCTCCAGACTGAAGAGCCCCAGGGCTCTCAGTCTGTCTTCACAGGGGAGATGCTCAAGTCCCCTAATCATCCTACTGGCTCTCTGTTGGATTCTCTCCAGCAGGTCTCTGTCTCTCTTGAACTGGGGATAATTATTTGTCTGTTATTTGCAGTGTGCTCAGGACTTGCCAGGCACAGCCCAGACTGTTAAAAAAGGAGTTCTAGCTCTGAGATAGGCTACATCAGAAAGACAGGGATTATGTTTTCTCTGCACCATAGTTGATAGCCTTCAAAGAAAGACTCACAAAGATATGTGATAACACAGTCTAAACTAAATGTTCCAAGCAACAGATAAGTTTGGAACAATTTCTTGTTTCATCTTCTCTATAAAATCCTGGTGATGATTTCTTATGCAGGGACTGTGTAAATATTGGAGCATACAAGAAAGAAACTACACAGAGTTCAGAATACATTTCAGCAATTCTTCATTAAAGCCCCAGAGGAAGGGTCATACAGAGGGGATTTAAGCTATTACAGCAAATCTAACCACTTGCAATCTGCCAAACCCAGTTGTTTTGCACCAGGGAAGAACTGGCACCTCCTCAGTGCAAATATTCATAGAATCATAGAGTTGGTTTTGGTTGGAAAAGACCTCCAAGATCATCATTGACTGTTCACATGAAAATGACTGCAGCAGGAAACTTAGCCCAAGGCATGTTGGGTTGAGGTCAGGTTCAGCTTAGAAACACTGAACACCCAAGGCTGTCAATATGCAAGAGAAAGCCTAGCATTTTGCACAGGATCCTGTGCTACATGTTGTTTTCATAGCACTATGCAATATAATTTAAACTGGTTTCCTGAAGAGAATATCAGAAGGTCATAATAATGGGAGAAAATGTCATATAATTTGCCTATTTTCTGGGTCAGTCTGGGTCATCCTGCTGAAGACTTGGTTTCACAGCACCCTGGGAAAGAGCTAAATTAGCCAGGGTGACAGGGAGAAGGGAGCATGACCAAGAGTGAGAGACACCAACTCTAGGAAACTTTGTGCTGCCAAGGGAGATTGTGGCATGGCAGAGCCCATCATCTGAGCTGAGGCTAAAACCTCCTTCTGTAAGCAGGTGGCTTGACCTCAAGGGATGCACTGCAGCTGCCTGGTTGCTGTGCTTGGTTGGGCCAGGGAGAATGGCCACCGGCACTTCTGGCTCATTGCAAATGCAAAGTGTCCCATTTGCCACAGAGAAGGAGCACAGGCATGGGCTGTTACCAGAGCTCAGGTGACATGCAGTAACTCCTTATGCCATGGTAATTTGATTATATGTCTAGCCTGAAGATGTATCTGTTACCACTTAGTGCCTTGCATTTTTGATGAGCTGGATGGCCTGTCCCTGCCAGGCAGACATTTGCCTGAATGAGTGATGAATAATCATCTGGAAGGCAGTTTTGTCCCCCTCTGGGTGTGAGCAATCCTGTGGCTTCTTGTATTTGCAGAGGAAAAGAAGCCCTCAGCATGAACTTGGATGTCAGAAGCAGCTTGTATGACCACTGGTTCTGACCATCTCTGATTGAGGACTGACATTTCATGCTTCTTCTGTGCTTCAATGCTGAGACTTTTCAATGAGCCAGGATTTTCTACTTCAGCTGTTATTATTCCAGTGACAAAAGGCAGAGTGATCTCAAGTCCTTTCAGAGCCTTCTGCCATGCCAGGAGGGCAATGGGATCAAAATTTAGAACACAATCCCTGCCTGCCTTACAGGGCTGAATCATACCTGCTCAGGAAACAGGGCAAGTGAGTAGGAGCCATAAGAAAACCTCACACTCTCACTCTTCCAGCTATATATTTTGCTGTGCTATTGGTTTTGTGACCATTTGGTGAGCATCAAGATGTACAACAATGTAAAGAAAGGAGCTAATACCCTACCCTCAGCAAGCAGGTGGAAATGAGGTGCCCTGAGGTGTCTGGAAGGTTTCAAACTAACACTGATGTCTTAATAATCTCTTTCAAGAGTACTGAAACAGAAACAAAGCTTCAAGAGACTGAAAGAGAAAGATTAAGCAAATGGAAACAGGAAAAGGGTCCCAGAGTGGTTAGAAGAGCAAAGTCTGGAGGGACAATGGTAGTAGAGCAGTGAGGCTCAAGCTGGAGCTACTCTTTCACCAACACTCTGCACAAAGTGTGATCAGCCCCAAAGCCTTATCCCCACAGGCTGACCCCAGCTGAGATTTCTGGAGGGGTACCCAGGCTAGGTGCACTCTATCAAGGCAGTGGATTCCTGTGCTGGTGCCACCCATGGTAAGTACCATGACAAAATGGGATGCTGCCACATCTCTTCATATGGGAAAAAGTGGTGCAAGCCCATGCAAGAGGGCTACCAGTGTGACCAAATGTCCTCTCTCCTACAAAAGTTCTTATTTTGTTTCGTTCATTTCACCTAGCAGAGACTGTTCAGATCCAAACAGTTTCTTTGGGTATGCAGGAAGAGCTACTGGCTCAGCAAACAATACACCAATAAAACTGAGATAATGAGCCATTATTTATGCAGTGGAGCCATTATGCTTTTATTTATTGCACTCACTGTAATTACAGTTTCACCAGACCTGACAGTAACTGATCCTTTAATGATGTACCCAAAGAAAGGATTTATTTGAAAAGATAAAAAAAAAAAAAACAAAAAACCAACCAACCCACAAGTGTTAGTTGGAAGAGAAGTTTCTACTTGAAGTTTTTGGCAAGGGAGAGAGAAAATATAAATAATGGATTTGGTAAGAAAATATTGTTTAACTCTTTGTCATGTTTCCAACCTCCTCATCACTCTGAGAGGTCACAGAGTGAAAGCTTCTGTTCTAGTGCTAAAACCTTTTAGCGCTAAAACCTGACAACAATAGTGGCTGCTTTGTGTCATGGGATCTAATAAACTAGCACAGGCAGAGATGCTTGCTTGTGGAAAAGTGGTTGATGGTAAACAGAGAACCCCTGTCAGACAATAAAACTTGCCCAATGGCAGCTTCACCAGGTCTCTCACGTTTCTGGCATCACCAGAGCTCTGACATCTCCCAGGTTTTCAGATTAGTTTTTTTCCTGACTTCTGCTCTGTCACCAAAATGTCAGTCTCCTATTCAGTTGTTGACTAATCCACTTGTCCTTCAAAAAAGATGTGAGACTTCACATGTAAATTGGATGTAACTTCTTGTTTCTTTGGCATGTTTCACCTGTCAGATGCCTGTGTGCAGAGTAGCCTCTTCATAAATATTAGCATAAAGATAATGCCTTACCTGGCAGAAAACTGTATAAATCATAGAATCATAGAATCAACCAGGTTGGAAGAGACCTCCAAGATCATCCAGTCCAACCTATCCCCCAGCCCTAAGCAATCAACTAGACCATGGCACTGAGTGCCTCATCCAGTCTCCTCATGAACGTCTCCAGTGATGGTGACTCCACCACCTCCCTGGGCAGCCCATTCCAATGGCTAATGATGAACTCTGTTTCCAGCTGACTTCCAGGCCCCCTTCCAACATCCTCTCTGAACAAAAGGCCACCCTCAGCTGGCACAAGGGCTAATGATCACTGAGAGCTCAACTTGCTCAGAGTGCTGGGAGCCTTCTGTATATACTAACCATAAACACACACAGGAGCCTCAGTCCCTCTCTGTAGGAACTTATGGCTTTGCAGCATTACCATCTGACTGTTTCTCTTGCTTACAATGACCTTCAGAGGTGCCATCCAAAACCAAGACCCTGCTTTGTCAGCCATGCAATGAGCACACAGACAAGGCACCCACCTGTGAGATCCACGACAGCCATACTTGACTTAAGCTCAATATTTTTTTTTCCAGTGTACAGATTCAAAACTAAACCACCATGGGCTGTGTAAATTATGTAGATTAATCCTACCTTAGCAGGACCTTAGATCTGTGCTGAGCTCCTCCTCAGCATCCCAGGAGATGTCACTTCTAGGTCTGACTGTGTTTGCACTCAGGGGACATGCAGTAATCCTGAATGTAATCCTGAATGTGGTGGAAGTTCAAGTGCCATCGTTCTGGATTGGGTTGAATTTTCTTCCAACACTTTTTCTCTGACCTATCTGTTATTTGGTGAACTGCTGATTAGATCAGGCACTGGGGACGCCAATATTGTGTGGCTGTGGGTGAGGCTGTGACTGACACCAAGCTGGAGCAACGCCAGGAAGAACACCAATGGCAAATTATGGGTGGTGGTGGTGCTAAAAGCAGATCTTCAGTGTGGTGAGAAGTGAAAAGCTCACCAAGAATGAGGAAGAATATGCAGAAGTTCCTGATGCTTTATTATTTCATTTGTTTAAGAGTTTACTGCCTTTTTGTGCTTCTCCTGTCCCACATGGAGCTGTGCTTATTCATAACTTATTTGCTGTTTGTTCTGCCCACAGAACAACAGTTTCTTCACATCTTTTTCTGCTTCTTTGAAATCAGAGTCTGTTCCCATGTTAATCTCTGAAGTCACCCCCTGTGTTCCTTCATGATTGTCTTCACAATTCATATTGACTGGGTTGCTGAAATAAAATACCAGTTGCTCATAACCAGGGGAACAGGCCTGCATTTATTTACATCTGAAAGCAAGCAGGAAAAACTCAGAACTATTTGCAGCTTTGCAAACTTTTTCTGAAGCCATGCAGCATTTCTCACAGCCAGCCCTCACATCCTTCCTCCCATGTTTTTGCTGCAGTGACTTCTCAAGTCTTATCTTGAATTAGGTTGTTAGCTTTTCAGGACTGAGTTGCTAGCCTGTGTGATTTAATGACATTCACTGGGCCACACAGACCAGAACTATTTATGAAAAACTGCAGGAGTCCCCTTGCTTGTGAGGAAAGTAATTAGGGAATCAGAATTGCCTTTCTTTTCCCATTCCCAGCTGTGCTGAGCATTCAAGCAAGAAGGCATCAAGCACATTAGCCTACTTGTAGAAAAGGTTGGGAACAACAGGGAAGTAGGGAAAATCAAATAAGCAACCATGAAGTTGCTTGTAATATTCACCTAGGTCCATGAAGGCTTCATTGAAGAATTCTTTGGGCAGTGTCAAAAGAGCAAAAGAAATATCTGGGCCTATCTTGCACAGAATTAGAATCACAGAATCAACCAGGTTGGAAGAGATCCTCAAGATCATCAAGTCCAACCCACCACCCAACCCTATCTAATCAACTAGACCATGGCACTAAGTGCCTCATCCAGGCTTTTATGAAACACCTCCAGGGATGCTGACTTCACCATCTTCCTGGGCAGCCCATCCCAATGCCCAATCTCTCTTTCTGGGAAGAACTTCTTTCTAAGATCAAACCTAAACTTCCCCCTGCACAGCTTGAGACTGTGTCCTCTTGTTCTGTCACTGGTTGCCTGGGAGAAGAGACCAACCCCCACCTGGCTGCAACCATCATGCAGGTAGTTGCTCCAGATTGATCCAAAGTCCTAGCATAAGAGAGTTTCTCCTGGAAGAACACATCAGGATGGCAGAGTCAACCCCTTGATGGTGTTGCCACATCTTTTTGAGTCTGTAGTCTTCCCTGGGTTTGCAGGACAGGTTTTGTGGCTATCTTTGGCAATACACCAAAGCCAAAGTTACTGTTGTGGTGTGGCTGACAGAGCAGACCCCAGCACCAATGAAACAGGAAATACAAAGGTGTGTCCACCAGAGTTTATGCAGAAAGGAAACACAATTTTAGTTGCTGGCAACAGAATCAGAATAGGTTGCTTGTAAGCAGTGATTCTTTCCATCCATATTATATGGATGTCAGTACAGCATCTGTGGTGGGAGCCAGGAGTCTTATTTACACTGAAGGAATAAATGAGGGGCAGAGCTCCAAGTTTATTTCATAGCAAAAGCTGACCTATAAAAATGGTTTGTTTTTCTGACCAAGACTAGGTTTGTGCTCCTGAATGGCTATGAAGCCATCCAGTGAGGCTTGGACAGACTGAGAGCTGGGCAAAGAGAACCTAATGAGGTTCAACAAGGACAAGTGCAGAGTCCTGCACCTGGGAAGGAAGAATAAACTACACCAGTACAGGTTAGGAGGTGATCTGCTGGAGAGCAGCCCTGTGGAGAAGGACCTGGGAGTCCTGGTGGACAAGAAGTTATCCATGGGCCAGCAATGTGCCCCTGTTACCAAGAAGGCCAATGGGATCCTGGAGTGTATTAAGAGGACTGTGTCCAGGAGATCCAGGGAGGTTCTCCTCCCCTGCTACTCTGACCTGGTGAGACCTCACCTGGAATATTGCATCCAGTTCTGGGCTCCCCAGAAGAGAGAGAGGGATCTACTTGATATTCATTGCATTTCATCATAGATTGTAGCTTTGCCTGTAAATACAGCTCTCATTTGCTTCCAGCCTGAGCTAGCCTGGTTATTGTGGGTGTGGGAGGGGGATCTCAGCTCTCACACTGTGACATAAGTGCAACAGGTATGGTACTGTCACTGAAGAAAATGACTGTGCCAAAATCAGTCATGCCATCAAAACTCTGTGAGTTCAATGAGATTTCACAACTGATTAATTTAATTTAGTCACCTGGGCAAATGTTTTGATGAGAATCATTTATTTTAAAACTCTATGTAAATGTGTTCCCTATCTTGGTAAGCATATTGGCTTTCAAATAGATTCATTGTAAAGTAAAAGAAGAACAGAGAGTTCCTCAAAGATGCTCTGAGAGTTACCTTCTCTGCCTGTTCAGTAGAACTTCATGAAAATTCATAATAACAACAGAATTATTCACAATCACTCCCAAAGCATGTACTGTATATTTCTCTTCATTCTTTATCACAGAATCACAGAATGTTAGGGGTGGAAGGGACCTTGAAAACTCATCCAGTCCAACCCCCCTGCCAGAGCAGGATCACCTACACCAGATCACACAGGAACACATCCAGACAGGTTTTGAATATCTCCAGAGAGGCAGACTCCACAACCCCCCTGGGCAGCCTGTTCCAGTGTTCTGTCACCCTCACAGGGAAAAAATTCTTCCTCATGTTTCCATGGAACTTCCTGTGCATCAACTCTCAACTTCCACTCATTGCCCCTTGTCCTTGGACATCACTGAGAAAAGCCTGACTCCATCCCCTTTACATATTTATAAGCATGAATGAGGTCACCACTCAGCCTCCTCTTCTCCAAGCTAAAGAGCCCCAGCTCCTTCAGTCTGTCCTCCTTGTTAGGAAGATGTTCCACTCCCTTAATCATCTTTGTCACTCTGTGCTGGACTCTTTCAAGCAGTTCCCTGAGGTCCTTCTTGAACTGAGGTGTGCAGAACTGGACACAATATTCCAGATGCAGCCTCACCAGGGCAGAGTAGAGGGGGAGGAGAACCTTTCTCCATCTACTAACCACAGACCTTCTAATCTACCCCAGAAGGGCCCTGGCCTTCTTGGCCACAAGAGCACATTGGTGGCTCATGGTCAACCTCCCATCCACTAGCACCCTCAGGTCCTTTTTCCCCTTGGACTGAATACAACACCAAGAAAAACAAATAAATCAAGGACTGGTTTATTTCCTAACTTCTGGAGTTTTATTGTACAGTGAGACAAAATTTCAAAACCCCAGTCATTCTCCCTTTGTCCTCAAGTATGATCCCCCAAGAGAAGCAAAACCAAACAGACCTAATACAAATATATTCCTCTTTCTTTTTCTTTGTGTCAGGGCAGGTCAATGTGATTTGTTGGGCTTCCCACATAACTTTTTTGATAACATGAATCTTTTCGAGAGGGAGTCACGAATGCAAATAAATCCTAGTCCTACAGGTCACTCTCTGACCCGAACCAATGCAAATTTTATGCAGTGTCAGGCTTGTGGACCAGAAGTTGAAATATCCTTGTTGACATAAACTCCTTTCATCTCCACAGACTCTTTAAGAAAAGTGAAATGAAGATGAAGTAGCTTGCTGTGCCCAGAGAGTCACTCACCTTTAGGATCTACCCAGAGGTACTGAGAGAGCTGGTGAAGTACCCACAAAGTCACTTTCCATCATAATTCAGCAGCAGTCTTGGCTAACCAGGAAGGTCCTGGTAGACTGAAGATTGGCAAATGTGACACCCATCTACAGGAAAGGCTGGAAGGACAATCTGGGGAACAACAAACCTGTAAGTTTGACCTCAGTGCTGAGGAAGGGCATGGGGCACATCATCTGGAGTGGCAGGACAACTAGGTGATCACTCCCAGTCACCATGGATTCATGAGTGGCAGGTCCTGCTTGACTAACCTGATGTCCTTCTATGCCAAGGTGATCCACTTGGTGGATAAGGAAAAGGCTTGTGGATGTTTTTTACTTGGACTTGAGTAAGGCATTTGACACTGCCCCACAGTATGCTTATGTGGCTCCTTGTGGCTTGGATGGGTGGACACTTCACTGGGTACAAACCTGGCTGGATGGCTGGGCCCAGAGAGTGGTGGTGAATGGAGCTTTAACTCCATCCAGTTGGCAGGCAGCCACAAGTGATGTTCTCCAGGGCTCTGCTTTGGAGTCAGTTCTCTCTAATGTCCTTATCAATGATCTGGATGAGGGGATTGTGTGCATCCTCAGTAAGCTTGCAGATGACACTGTGGTGGGAGTGTTGATCTGCTTGAGGGTGCTTAGGAGATTCAACAAGCCCAAGTCCTGCAATTCAGTCATAACACAACCAGTGTAGCACCACAGGCTTGGGAAAGAGTGGCTGGAAAGCTGCCCAGCAGACAAAGACCTGAAGGTGTTGATCAACAGCTGGCTGAACATGAGCCAGAATGTGCCCAGGTGGCCAAGAAAGCCAACAGCATCCTGACCTCTGTCAGGAATTGTGTGGTGAGTGGGGCCAGGGAAGGGATTGTCCCTCTCTACTCAGCACTGGTGAGACCATACCTGGAGTACTGTGTTCAGTTTTGGCACCTTCACTATGAAAAACAGATTGAGGTGCTGGAGCAGGTCCAGAGAAGGACAATGAAGCTAGTGAAGGGTCTGGAGAATACAGCTTATGAGGAATGTCTAAGGGAACTGGAATTGTTTAACCTGGAAAAAAGGAGGCTGTGGGGAGACCTTATCCCTCTCTACAGCTACCTGACACAGAAGGTCATAGTGAGATGGGTGTTCCCAGAATCACAGAACGTTAGAGCCTGGAAGGAACCTTGAAAGATTATCCAGTCCAGCCCCCCTGCCAGAGCAGGATCACCTAGACCAGATCACACAGAAGCACACCCAGGCAGGTTTTGAATACCTCCAGAGAGGGAGACTCCACATCCCACCTGAGTAGCCTGGGTGTTGGGTCTCTTCTCCCTAGTCTCAAATGATAGGATGAGAGAACATGGCTTCAAGTTGCACCAAGAGAAATTTAGTTTGTATCTTAGGAAAAATGTCTGTGATGAAAGGGCTGTCAAGACTGGAATAGGTTGCCCTGGAAGTGTTGAAAAGATGCAGAGAAGTGGTGCTGAGGGAGATTTAGTACCAGACCTGATAGTGTTAGTTAATGTTTGGGCTTGATGATCTTCAAGGTCTTTTCTGATCAAAAAGATTTTATGATTCTATGATTTTCTGCCCCTTGTGTATAAAATGGTTGCCAGTTTTCACTGAAACACATAACTTTTGAAAATTGCATGAGGGTGGGTGAATTCCATTCTTTGACTGAAATCATGCCTAGGATGGCTATACACATCTGAACACATCTCAGATAAACTTTGTTCTCCCTTTCCTTTGGGGAGAAACGTCCCCCAAAAGCAGATTTTTCATAGCTCAAACCACCCAAAGCTCAATGGTAGGCAGGTTTGCCTATGTCCCTTTACTTTTGTAGGCTGAAATCATAAACTGCCTTCTGCACAGGGAGCACAGACAAATGCTGTGGGATTCAGGTGGCAGAATGGAGTCCACAGCAGCGCTGAGCTGGTTTTGCACCCCCAAGGAAGGCAAACAGTGCAGCAGAACTGTGGCAGAGGTAGCCTCAGGCAGGCAACGTGATGCTGTCAGTGACATTCACTCCCCATCTGTCTGGAGAAAAAAAAGGCTGTGCTGCTGAGTGGATGAAGAGTGAAGGGAAGTGCTGAATTTCTCAAAAGGAAGGCAGAAAACTGCACTGATTTCCTGTTTTGGACAACGATGCCAGCATTGGCACATTTTTTTTTTTTTTGAGCTGGATAAAACTCTGAAAGATAATTTTGCCACTGTAAATGCCAGTGCTGAAGGCAGACTTTCTAGTGTTCATAGGCATTAAAACTGAGATGGAAATGGGAACAAAGGAACGTATCCAAAAACTAGTTGGATTCAAAATAGCTGATAAACCACCCCATAATACTTTCCACTACATGGTATGTGCTTTTCATACTGAAGGCATCTATTGTTCATGCAAAAGCTCTGCATAGCCCAAGAAACAGGAAAAAGAGAAATTGCCTTTACATAACAGAAATGTATTTCAAAAGTTTCATCTGGCCAGATTGGAGGAAATTTCCTTTACCATCAGTGGATTGGTTGGGTCTGAAGTATCTAATCTGAAAAGCTGTTGAAGTAAAGATGGTTGTCTTGGCTGCCTTCCCACAAATTAAGAAGCTAATTGCAGAATCTGTGTTAACAATATCAGACATTTGCCTCTCATTCATGAATACCACTTAATCACTTTTCCCTAAAATGTAGATGTGAATTGAAGATATGAATTGATGAACTTTCTCACTCAGTATTTACTTCTGGTGAGATCATCCAGGGTTTTCCCAGGAGATGTTGCTGGGAAGCTCTAGCCCTGCAATTAGGATGAGAATAATTAGGCAACAATTAGGCAACAGAAATCAGAGAGATACTTTGTTAGCAGAGGAACATATGAAAGTTGTTCAGCTGTCTTTGCTGCCCTTGCTACTGCTGAGACATGGAAATAGCTACCTCAGAATCATAGAATCATTAGGGTTAGAAGGGACCTCAAGGATCATCCAGTTCCAACCCCCCTGCCATGGGCAGGGACATCTCCCACTAGATCAGGTTGCTCACAGCCACATCCAGCCTGGCCTTAAAAACCTCCAGGGATGAGACTTCCACCACCTCCCTGGGCAACCTCTTCCAGTGTCTCACCACCTTCATGCTGAAGAATTTCTTCCTAACATCCAATCTGCCTCTACCCATTTCTAGTTTTGTTCCATTCCCCTTAGTCCTATCACTACCTGATACCCTCAAAAGTCCCTCCCCAGCTTTCTTGTAGGCCCCCTTCAGATACTGGAAGGCCACAAGAAGGTCTCCTTGGAGCCTACTCCTCTCCTGTCTCCATAGGAGAGGAGCTCACCGGGGAGACCACAAATTCTACTGAGTAGCCTGACTGTTAGTGAGCAGATGTGGAGTGCTCTTGTTAAAGTTAACCAAGCACTGCTTGGGGGATTTGCCAGACACCTGCCCTGAGTAAGACTGAAGGCAGAAACAGCAGAATCTCATCTTTTGGTGTTTGGCTGGCACACAGGAGGAAGGGAAATGTAACTGCTGTCTATTGCAAAGCTTTGGTATCCTCCTGTGAGGAGAGGCATGTGCATAGCTCATCTTTTTGTATTGCATGATGGTTTCATTTATTGTCTCTCTGTGTTTGCTTTTATTAAAGTAGTTCACAGAGGTGTTGTTCCTCAGTTTAGTTTGGTAACAAAACTGAGCACCTCATCACTTACTATGGGAGAGAAGAGCAAGTGTCTCAGGCTGCTTCCTTTTACTGTTTGTTTTATTATTTTCCTCATATGTCAGGACAAGAAGTACTCTTGAATTGCAAGCAAGGGAAGGCAGTCATTCCTTGGGCTCATTCAAAGCTCTTGAGGTGCTGGAAGAGTTTCATAAAGAATATACCTTGTGTAATGGCTTCATGAAATTGTGCTTCACTCCCATCCATCAGGATTAAAACAGATTTATGTTGAAACCAGCCTGCAGAACACATTTTGTGTCTGGAAAAGACACACACGTGCAGATTTAGAGCAGCCAGCACTGGGAACTGAGTAACAAAGAGTCACTCTCCTCTCTGTTTGGGAGGGATTTAATCACCAGAGAGCATAGATTCATAGATTAGATTCATAGATTCAGTCAGGGTTGGAAGGGACCACAAGGATCATCCAGTTCCAACTCCCCTGCCATGGCCAGGGACACCTCACACTACATCAGGCTGGCCAGAGCCTCATCCAGCCTGGCTGCAAACACCTCCAGGGATGGGGCCTCAACCACCTCCCTGGGCAACCCATTCCAGGCTCTCACTACTCTCATGGGGAAGAACTTCTTCCTCATGTCCAGTCTAAATCTCCTCATTTCCAGCTTTATCCCATTCCCCCTAGTCCTATCACTACCTGATAGACTAAAAAGTCCCTCCCCAGCTTTCTTGTAGCCCCCTTCAGATACTGGGAGGCAACAATAAGGTCACCTCGAATCCTTCTCTTCTCCAGACTGAATAGCCCCAACTCTTTCAGTCTGTCCTCATAGAAGAGTTCCAGCCCTCTGAGCATCCTGGTGGCCCTTCTCTGGACACCTTCCAGCATGTCCATATCCCTCTTGTAATAGGGGCTCCAGAACTGGATGCAGTACTCCAGGTGCGGTCTTACCAGAGCAGAGCAGAGGGGGAGAATCACCTCCCTTGACCTGCTGGCCACACTTCTCTTGACACAGCCCAGGGTCTGGTTGGCTTTCCTGCTCCCCTGGAGTTCAAAAGCAGGGGAGTATGCCTCAGGTTTTCAGAAATAGCCTGCCTTAAAAATAACATCAAAGTGTGGATGGTAGAGAAGCAGTATTGTGGGGTACTTGCTGCACGTTGGCTGGGGAATGTTATGCACTCTTGGAAAAGCAATCCTGCCTAAAAGTCCTAAAAGTTTGAACTAAGTAACATCTGCCTTTCTTCAAGAGACTCATATTTCTGACAGGTTTCTTAAGATCCACCACCTGCAGAAAAAAAAAATGGATTGCTTTGAAGGGCTGATTGAAATGATGGAAGTTGTTGTCTAGGGGCAGCCTTTACTAATGATTAGATAAAGCAGTTTGAATTTTAGTTCACCAAATCTGACCAAATTATGATTCTTTTTAGGTCATAATTTGAAGTGAAGGATGCCATTCTTGGATATTTTGACTAATTTGACCACTCTCTTTTTAAAGGAAATCTATGTAAGAGTAATTAGCCATTTAATATCCACTGGCATTTTCCTGTGGCTATAAACTACTGGCTACGAATCAAGCCTGTCTCTTTTTCACAACCTTCCCCTCTTCAAAACAGCAGCCCAATTTATCACCTCATTATACAAATTTAATGCCAGCCTATCTGTGGAGCTGCAGAACGAAAGTGAAGACATGCAAGAGCATATAAATGTCTCAAAGCCTTTGGAATTCACCGTTTCCCTAGCCTCTCACAGCACTGCAAGTCCCATTAATTCTGGGTGAACGGTGTTCTCTACTTTGGCCCCCATTTTCCTCCACTCATTAGTTCTTATAGCAGACATAAATCAGAATATTCTACTTCACCAGCTCAGAAATCTTCAGGCTTTTTTGCTCCTCTGACTTCACACGTGCTGCATCTTTCCAAATACTTTTCTGTAACAGCTAGAGAAGACCTGTTCTGATTTTCTGCTGTTAGAGTGTCTCTCAAGCAGCCCCTCTTTGTCTCTTCCTTCACTTTGGTTCCTCCTCCTAAGCTTCCATTTATAGAATCATAGAATTGGCAGGGTTGGAAGGGACCTCAAGGATCATCTAGTTCCAGCCCCCCTGCCACGGGCAGGGACACCTCACACTACATCAGATTCTTTAAATCTTGAAGGCATTTCTGAGTAAAAATGAAAACTTGGCTTTTTCTACACCTTACATACAATGTTTACCTTTTTTTCTGCTAACTTTCACCTTTCCTATGTGGATTCTTACAACCCATTAGCAATAATGTATAAATTGCAGTATGAATCTGCATTCGAATTCTCATATTTGCCTTTCCTCCTTTGTCTCTGTGGTGGGTTGAAAATCCCCCCCCCCCCCCCTAACTTTTCCCACCC
>VXBD01006505.1:536577-553729 GCA_013399975.1 Indicator maculatus
CCTTCCCTTCCCTTCCCTTCCCTTCCCTTCCCTTCCCTTCCCTTTCTCCTACCATGCTCCTGTTACTCAATATGGGAGTGCTGCTTCTAGGTCAGAAATAATTTGATGTTTCTGTTCACTCAAGTCCAGCTCCAATTTTGGCTAAAACACATCTCATGCTACTCTGCAATGGAATAGTTTAGAATAATCATTAATTTTTTTTTTCTTTTTTTACAACCAATAGTGATTTATTTACATTCTTACTACTTTCTGCTCAAGATCTGTGAAAAATGTTAAAGGCACAGCCCTTAAACCATCACAAGGTGTTTAAGAAAAGCCTGGATGAGGCACTTAGTGCCATGGTCTAGCTGATTAGTTAGGGTTGGGTGATCGGTTGGACTTGATGATCTTGGAGGTCTCTTCCAACCTGGCTGATTCTGTGATTCTGTGATTCAGATGGAGGATGCCTCTCCCTCTGTTGGATCTAGTATTATAAGTCATAACTGGCTCCTGCCAGTCAGCAGAGTCATGTCCTGGTCACCTTCAGGAGATGATCTGAAGTGCTTAGCCCAGTTAATACAGTCCAGCAGCCTGGACTCGAGACTCATCTGACTCAAGGGCATGCAGTGCTTCAGTACTTGCAAGTTGCTCTGACCTTAGACTCACTACAGGGCTGGTCATGATAATTATGTATAAATCCTGGCTTATATAATTCAAATACATAGCCCAGCCCCATGATGTAAAGGCAGTTGAAAAGAAGTAAATGAAAACTATGCTTACATATTTTCAGCAGTCAAAGAGACCTCTGTCACTCTCTGCTATCCAGCTGTAGGGATACTCCTCTCCTTTTCTAGCTGTAAGGCTGGCCATGATCTAGTTGTTAGCTGTTGTGTTTGGGACATGAAGTGTCTTTCATAAATTCTGTTCTTGAAAGCTGAAGTTTCATTCAGCTTCAGTTCTCTTCTCCATTAAGGTATGCACTGGAGGGTGAACTGAATGTCCCCAAACCTCACCTACTCTATTCATTACACTTCCATCTATATAATTGTTGCCTAGATACCTAAAATGCTGTCAGACACCTACAATGCTGTCAGACACCTAAATCCAAGTGTCTTAATCTCCAGCTGAATCCTTCCCCTTCTATTCTAAAGATAAAATAGAACTGGCTAATACCATGGTGGTATTAAGACTGAATATGGTGTAATTGGAATTTTTTTTTTATCAGCTGTGGTTGTGTGTGTTGTGGTTTTTTGTCTTTTTAAGCAGTTACACATTAGAATGGTTTATAGAAATCATGAGATTAAAGAGAAAACTCACTTCTAAAGGACATTGAATCCATCTACTGATGAAAGGTATGAGTACCACTTGAAGGGATCATGCTCTGGCCATATTGCTTTCAACAGAGACAGGTCAAATGTGTGCAACAGGTAGACAGGCAGGCAGTTACTATCTGGTTGACATAAGTGATGTGTCTACCTTGTTGTGAAGAGATCATGCTCAAACAAGCAAAACCCTCTTCAATTTTATTAATATTTTGCAATCTCCTCCTTTGGGAAAAAAAATGGATCTGTGATTCTACCAAAACTATCTGTATATTACCCATTTCTTACACTTATGGCAACTTTAAATGCATGTGGCATCCTACACAAAATAAATCTCCACTTTGAGCAAACCCAAACCAAACTCACACTCAGTTTGCAACTATTGCAGCATTTCAGTTTTTCATTGGGTTTAGCACCATAAATTTTGTGATATTTCATCTCCTATATCCTGTATTTCCCAAAGTGGTATAGCTGTGAAGAGAACTACCCTGGCAGACAACCTTTTCATGGGTCTGTGCTTCAGCTGAAGTGGAAACCACACAGTGGAGTCAAAGGACCTTCTCATAAGAAAGTCCAGAAGAGCAGAGCTGCTGGAGCAAATCTGCAGTGACTTTGTCCAGTTGAAGCCCCAGGTAATGAGCTCTAGTACCTGGAATGGGAGCACTGACCATCTCATTAGCATCAAACACAGCTCTAAAGGGGAAGAACTTACTCTCTAGTCATTTTGGTTAGTGGAGTCACTTTCTATAATCACTTTAAGTTCATCATTATTTTTTGTTTCAGTCCTGTGGTGGGTTGAAATTACCCCCCCCCAAAACAAAATTGCCAGACTAGCTCAGTGGAAGCACATGAAGCTATACTTACAAGCAAAACTACAATCTAGAAATATGGAATGCATGGAATATGGAGAAAATATACAATATTCACATGTGTTTGCAATTTATAAGCAACACAAGAAACCCTCTGGACAAAACCAAGGGGGTTACCAACAGCTTCCCCCTCTCCCCCTCCCAGGCAAGGGAAAAAGAAAGAGGAGAAAAGCAGAGAGTAGCTGTTAGTACTTAGCCACAAGAAGAATGCAGCCAAGGTCAGCAACAGCCAAGCAAAAGCACCAACTATTATCTGCTGGAGTGAAGAGTTAATTTACACAACTAACTTTATGTTAGTTATCAGGCCAAAGGGATTATTTTGACCTTATCATTATTTTCCTTTACCATCCAATGGTAATTCATTTACAGTCTGCCACTTTTCTACTCAGCCTGTGGAAGATTTTCCTAGGCATCAGCCTAAAATTACCACAAGTCCTTCGTGCAGAAGTGCACCTGAAAGCCAAGAAGATCTGAGGGAAAAGGAAAAGTAATTATTCATGGCACTCCCTAATGTATTGCAAAAGTATAATATCCATAGAGACAGAAATCAAATTAATGAAAGATTAATGTTGTTACAGGCAGCTCTATTATGCAGTGTATCTGCTTGCTTTTACTAATGAGTTACAAATACCTGAAAGGAAAGGCTAATGAATCATTCATTAGTTCTGTAAAGTGAGGAGCCTGTGACCTACGTTGGTGAGTCTGCTTTTTTTTTTGTTTTCAGACACTGTTTTTTTAACAGATTTTAATGGTCAATCTGACTTTGAAGCACAGGGAGTGTCACAACATTTTCCTCCTGCTTATTTTTGCCAGTGGGACATTGAGAAGCTTAACAAACTTCTTGAAAGTGATGGTAAGTGCCTCTGCCTCTGAGTTCAGCACAACATCTTGCTGCTAGGAGACTTTGCTGTCTAGCTTCTTCTCAGTTCGTGTTTACAGCATCTCAGTGCAGGAGAACACATCCAAATGTCATCTAGTCCAGCTCCCCTGCAGTCAGCAGGGACATCCTCCACTAGATCAGGTTGCTCACAGCCTTGTCAAGCCTAACCTTGAACAGCTCTAGGGATGGGGCCTCAACTATCTCCCTGGGCAGCCTGTTCCAGTGTTCCACCACACTCATGGTCAAGAACTTGTTCCTACCATCCAATCTAAATCTGCTCCTCTCTCATTTCAAACTATTGCCTCTTGTCCTATTGCTGCAAGCCTTTGCAAGCAGTCCCTCTGCAACCTTCTTGTAGCCCCCTTCAGGTACTGGAAGGCTGCTATTAGGTCTCCCTGGAGCCTTCGCTTCTCCAGGCTGAACAATCCCTGCTCCCTCAGGCTCTCCTTGTAGCAGAGCTGCTCCAGCTCCCTGATCATTTTTGTGTTGGCAAAGATCATGACAACTCTCTAGGAGGCCCTTCATGATCTGCATTTGAGCAAAAGTTCAGCCCTTGTTACTGGTGTTGCAGCAGCAACAGGGGCCCCCAGCCAAGGGACATTACCCTTACACCCTGCAAAATTCCAGAAAAAAACAAACAAAAAACCAAAAAAACCCCAGTGATAACTCAGTGTAAAGAACAGATGAGATGTCAATGATGCAACCAGACTGAGAGGTCTGGAGAGGAGACATAAATGGACAGACATCAGGATGGGGATGATCCCAGCACAGTCACCACCATTCCTAACCTCCCTCACCTCCTGGTAGGTGCATGCTCTAGAACCATCCTTGCCATATAGCAAAGGAGAAATGCAAGATGGCAATTCCTCTCTTCCTGCAATAGGTGACTATTTTAGACTGCAATAACCCTCTGGTCCTTTCCTCTAACCAAGGTTTGCAGTTCTGGTGTTCTTAGGCTGCTTGATGTATGACAGAGGTACAATGGAAAGCACTCAGCCTTGAGGCCAGATAGAGCTTGCAGGAGTGGGATATGGGAAAAGAGGAGGCAGGATGGACAAAGTGGAAAGAGAAGGTAATCACAGTACATGTCCAAGAGTCATCTGAAGAATTTCTTTCACCATGAAATACATGGTGAAGTATTTTTTATCCACATTCCCGTTGGCAGTTGTATTTCTCACTTCATTTACACAACAGGGAGCAAACCCCCACATTTTCTCATTGCCTGGAATGTGCCCACTAAAAAACTATGTTTTGTCTGTAGAAAAAGAAAGCAAGGCACAGCATTTATATTCAGATCCAGATTTCCTTTAAAGGCTTACAATGCCAGCTCCTCATGTGCTTCCCTGTCCACACCTGGCAATAAGCAGAGATCATTATCAACATGCAGAAAGCTCCAGGTATAAGGAATGGGATTCATAAAAAGTTCATGCAACACATTTTCTGAAACCTCCAAGCAAAACACTGTGTAATGTAAAGAGGCAAAGCTAGTGAAGTGCACCCCCTCCTGTGGCAGGGACCTTCAGCTGGTCCTCAGAGCTAGCCCTGCACAGCCTCAGGGGATGTCCTTTGCTCCTCAGCCAAGGACACAGAAATAACCTCTGCTTTGCTAGAAACCTCGTTCTGTCTCCAACATCTTTGCAGGCTAGATTAAAAGATTCATTTGACAAAGTCACAGTGCAGCAAACAGCATGAGATACCTTTAATTTCAGAGAAGGAGTTCTTGAGTCATCATGCCTTGAACTGAACTGCTCATTTCCAGGAGGGCAGATCTTCCAGCAAGGCTGCAAGGAAAGAAGGGGCTGGAGAGCACATTGTCATCATTTGTTCCAGTCTTGCTCACTGAAGCTATAATCAATGTCTCTCATGCAATTCATAGAATACCAGGTTGGAAAGGACCTCAAGGATCATCTAGTCCAACCTTTCAGGGTAAAAATATAGTTTAAATGAGATGGTCCAGCACCCTTGTCAAGCTGAGCCTTGAAACTATCTCATGTAGGGGAATCCACCACCTCCCTTGGGTGCTGTTGAATCTCTTGTAGGTTTGGAGTGGGGTTTATTTGTGTTCTTGGCTGTTGTTTTGTTTTCTTTTGCTTTTCTAGTGTTTCCTGTCAAAATAAGGCATGCAGCAGTAGTTCAAGGGGCAATGGTTTTAAGACAAGTGTAGGCTTAGATTAAACATTAGGAAAATGTTCTTTAATATGGGGGGTGGTGGAACACTGAAACAGATTTGCCCAGGAAGGTGGTTGAGGGCCCACCCTGGAGTCATTCAGGGCCAGGTTTGATGGAGCTCTGAGCAACCTGATCTGGTTGGGCAAGTCCTCGCTCACTGCATGAGGGTTGGACTAGATGAACATTAAGGGCCCTTTCCAACCCAGTACATTCTATGATTCTAAAGTGAGAGAGTTCTGGAAAAACACTGTGTTTAAGAAAGCTAAATTTTGTCATTAAATTCCAAGATTTAGGAGCTGTGACAGTGGGGAGGATCCTAAGAATGGCATCCTCTGGCAGGTTGTTGCCTGAGCATATCAGAGGAGCAGTATTGCTTCATCTGGGCACAAGAAACAGTGCAAGAGGGAAGAAAAGCAAACCCAACAGAAGCTCTGCAGACCTATATTCTTAACCAAAGTAGGTCCAGTTTATCCCAACCTCACCTAGCTCTTAGTCCTGGGGATTCCCTTAGTGGCATAGGTACTGGGTCTCTGTGTTATGCTTGTTACCTTGCTAAAGCAGCCCCTCAACAAGTGAGTGTTTGATCCTCACTCTTCCTCTTGTTTGCCCTCTGAGGATGAATAAGCAGAAGCTCAGCCTGAAACTATCCCCCTTCTTTTGCAAATATTTGTATCAAACTCCTACTCTTCTACTCTCACAAATCCATAGGCAGCTTGTCAAGAACCAGGTGGACCATAACATATTGGGAAAAGTTACAGGCAGCTCCTAGATTATGTATGAAAGGTCAGGCCCAGGCATCTTATTATTCTGTTATATCCTCCAAGATGTCATGTGAATTCACCAGTCTTTTTATTGAAATTCATTAATTCAATTGCAGAAAATGATGAACTGCATTTATTTTGAACACTTTGGGAATAGAGAGAGATGTTTTTCACCTGCATTATTAAATTCCTAATGTTTATTGAAATATGCCTGAACTCAGGTCAGGAATATAAGTGGAATTTTTTTTTTTTTTTTCAGAATAAAACTTTTTTTTCCTCCCTATAAACTGATAAAGTTATTCACTTAGGGTAAGGGTTGTCTTCTGTTACTACACAATGACAATATTTCTTTTCTCCTTCTACTTCTGTGAAAATGAAGGCATTAGCTAATTTATAGCTGCCTTAAATTGACTGGGAAAAAAAATTTGTATGGGATGTTCCAGAAGAGGTTAAGTTACGGAAGAGTTCATGAATGTCTTGCAGTTTCATATGCAGAGAGAAATATAAACAGGGTGCTCTTTAATCAGGAAAGAAGAACTGGATTGTGTCATAACTAATGTCTGCTTAATATTCCTTCCACATCACTTGAGTGTGAAGTGGGATCTGCATGTATCTCTTTATCTGTCTGTCAACCTATCTTCAGATGGCAAAATCTACCAGAGGGCACCCATATGGACACTGCACACAAAGTGAAATTCTGTCTGGGATCCCACTGGAATGTAGAAAGACTTCAGGATTTTGCCTCAGCAGGATGGGTCACGTCATCTCTGCACAGTTAGAACCAGACAAGGGGCTGCTGCAGCCTCACCCCTTCCAGAGAACAGGCAGTGCATTCAGCTGCACCTTCTTGAAGCTTTTGCTATTGGTCTTCCAGCAGAAAAGGCTGGAGGGAGCTGGGACAAGGGCTTACAAACTATGGGTCAGGCAGGTCCTCCTTAAGGATCCCTGGAGGTTTGCATCTTGCCTGAGGAGCAGAGGTGTTGAGATCTCCTCATCTGCTGAGTAATGGTTTTCTCCAGGCTTCATAAAACTGAGGAGCTTCAGGTGTGTCCTTCAGGTGACCAAAATCCATCTTTGCAGCTTTGGGGGAGCTACAACAGCTGCTGAACCTGCATCCATGCCCTTTCTAATTCCCTGCCAATCTAGTCTCTGGGTGGTGGCAGAGACCCCAATGGAGAGGAAAACCCACTGTGATTTCAGGAGTGACACCTGAGTGGTAAACAACAACCAGGTGCTGTGTTCTGGGCACAAAGTCTCATATCTCTTTCCTGTGAAACATACAATCTAGGAAGGGCAATCCCTGAAACTTCCTAGCACTTCAGCTGCAATGAGACAAATCCAGCTTTGCTGCCTGCTGTGGACAATGTTAGAGGGGAAGCTGGCCTTAGAGGAGTTTATCAGAATCATGAGGTAGAAAATTGTCAGGCTTATTCATCATTTACAATTGTAAACATTTCCTTCCCCAGACAGAGTATTTTCCTGCTCCATATAAAACTCCTCCCTGTGAGGCATTGTTACTCTGGATATATCTTTCCCCTACTGAAACCTGGATGAAAGAGAAGGTTCCAAGGAGACCTTATTGTGGCCTTCCAATATCTGAAGGGGGCTACAAGAAAGCTGTGGAGGGACTTTTTAGGGTGTCAGGTAGTGATAGGACTAAGGGGAATGGATCCAAGCTAGAGGAGGGGAAATTTAGATTAGACATCATGAAGAAGTTCTTCACCATGAGGGTGGTGAGACACTGGAACAGGTTGCCCAGGGAGGTGGTAGAAGCCTCATCCCTGGAAGTTTTTAAGGCCATGTTGGATGTGGCTCTGAGCAACCTGATCTAGTGGGAGGTGTTCTATGATTCTGTTTAGTGCCTAACTACTTTATAGTAGATAGTCTTCCAGCTGGTTTCTCAAGGGACCATGCCATGGCTTCCAGCCATGTGAAGCAGCTGGAATTGGCAGGCACCAGAGAAAAAAAGTATCCTACAAGCTAATCCAAGCAAAAAGAAGTGAGGCTCTGTTCCAAACACCCCATGAAGAAATCAAGCAAGGGTTCTTCTTGCTTGAAGAAGGCAAAGCAGGCTAGATGTGAATATCTGTTCCCAATAGGCTGGCAGCTTTGACAACCTCTATAGCTTCAGAGACCCTGGGGGGAGCACCTTTTACTCACACAGCAGAAGCTGGTAAATATTAAGTCAATTTGAATTTGCTCCTGATTTACCTGTTACTGGCCATGTCCTAGCTGCATGCAATACTGGCACATTCTGCAACAGCTTTACTATCTCCTTCCTAGCAGCAGTGCAACATCAGGCAGCTGCAGCCCCAAAGTCCAAGCACCAACCCTCAGCTCTGGTGAAAAGGAGGGAGGATGGCTCATGATTGGAGCAGCAAGCTCCCCTGTTACAGAAATTTCTCTATGACCTCTTGCAACCAGAAGAGCTCTGTGACCTGATCTTTGTACTAGCAAGCACAAAACACTAGCCCAAAAAATGGGCATTTCTATCATCTCAGGTGACCCAAAGCTGGAAAAATGGAGCATTTCTGCTGCTTAAAGTTTGTAAAACTTTCTCTAGGTTTTTTCTAGCCAGAAAACATCAGTGTGGAGCAAGGTAGTGTTTTTCTCTCTATGGCTCTTTGTCAGACAGCATGTAACTGCCAAGGAAGAGCCCACACAGACTCATTAGCTTGTTGTTTCCTTTTTCATACCATTCTTGGCCTCCTCTCTAACAAGTCAGTCTTAACTTTACAATTCCCTAATAACCACTGTGTACAAAAATCCAAGTAAATGCTCTTGCAGGTCTTTAATCCTCCCTGATTTTGATAAATTGCAGGAATGAGGTCCTCTCTGACAGCACATGAAAGGCCAAATTTGTTACTCTCTCCTTATGAAACATGTTTACTGAAAACAAATATAGACATTTAATAATAATTTGATAAAATAAATACAGTAATTGGTTGAAGCAATACACTCAAGATTGTATTTTGCTATTCTCTAAAAAAGAAAGAAAGAAGATGGATATCCCTGGACCTTCAGCTGACAAAATAATTCCAATGGAAGGTGTTAAAGAGTGGCTCCACTTTTAACAGGAAGCTGGAGAAAAGATGACAACCTCTCTTTTTGCAGCTTCATCTCTCCATTCTCTGTCCAAAATGGGGATGAGCTCCACACCTTTGCCATTACCCAGTGGAAGGGGAGTAAAGGCACTTCACAGAGTTTAGAGGCTAAAAAGTGCAATGTCTTATGCAGAGCAATTTGGAGCATAATCTGATATCAAACAATAACAGAGAAGGTATTACCTGGCAAGAAGAACTGGAAATGTAGATAAGAAATCCTTAGATGAGACTTTCTTGAACTACCCTCAGAAAGGGAAAGTCACATCTAAAGAGGTAAAAGTTTTTCCTTCATCAAAGAAAACAATCCATGGGGTTTTGATTCATCATAAGGGACAAAGACCATACCCTGACAATAGAAGTGTATTTGGCATTTTTGTATTTCCAAAATAACAGGATTCTGTTCTTTATTTCATAAAAATTACAACCTTCAGGTGTATTTTCTTATCTCCTCCTCAGAAGAGAACTGTGTTAACATTCCTTCAGCTCAGTGATGCATGGGCCCCAAGGTAGAGATAGTAACCTGGTAATAACAAAAAACTTCTCATACAGCTTCATAACCATCTGTATATTGGAACAAAACCCTCTGCTTCTACACAGAGTGGATGAAGGAATTATCTTAAAGTCAGTACTTAGCAGATAATTAGTCATAGTTCTAATGTAACTTACATTTTAGGTTCACTTTTTCTCTGTACCTCTAAACCCCACTGAGCAATGTCAGAATGTCACAAATTCCTACTTTATACTAAAAAGAGGAGTCCTGCATGCACAAGGTGTTCTTGCCTCACAAGGTCACTCGAAGCAACTTCTGTGTCTGATTAAATGTATGATTCAAATTACCAAGTGTGAAGATTCTAAGTTTCCCATCTAAGTCAGTTGAGAGAGGTAAATACTTCCAAAGAACAAATTACAGCAACTAAGTTAAACAGTCTGAGCGGTTATCCAGTGCCACTAGCTCAGTTAATGAAGAAAAATTGCTTTTGGAAAGTCTCTGGAGTAATTAATAAACTAAACAACAAATGCTGCCACCTCCTAGTTATTCATGATGCTAAGTAGTTGCATCTTGGCATATGCTTTCCTCTGGACTCAAGCAGGTAAGAAAAAGAAAGCAAATTGATATTCAGAAAAACACACAGGGAAAAAAAAAAGTCTTGGCTGACACTATTTCAAAGCACAGGATGGGCACTGTGACCTTATTCTGTTCCTGATGAGATCCAAGATTGCTTTATTGGTCAGAGCTGAAAATGAATCACTATGAGTATTTCAGAGAGCAAAAATTTGCAGTACTGCTTTAATTGGATAGTGTTGAATAACTTCATTTGGGAATGCTTGGTAGTTTTCTCCTGGTTCATTAATTAGGGGAAAGAACCTCTTGCCAATTGAGTGCAATCAGAAATGAAATCTCCTACATTTAGGAGGTGCAGGGGTAAAAGCTCAGTGAAACAGAAGCAGAATGTCTGAAGTGCTAAGGACAGAGGGAGCACAGCCTGGTTAAAAACATCTGGGCAGACTGCAGCCTTTTGGATAAAAGTCTGAACAGTTTGAATTTCTGGGTTCCTGTCAAAGTTTGAAAGCAGTCAGGAATGAAAGCTTGCAAAGAGAGACAGAGGTCATACAGGGAGAGCAGAGGAAGGAAAAAACCTGGAATGAACTTCTGATACACCAGAGGGACCTCAACAGACTGGAGAAATGGGCTGGCAGGAATTTCATAAATCTCAACAAAGGGAAAGGCAAAATGTCCTGTGCCAGGTGGGGAATAATCTCATGAACCAGACCAGGCTGAGGGATGTCTGACCAGAAACCAGACCTACAGAAAGGGACCTGGGGGTCCTATGGGCAAGTTGACATGAGCCTGCCATGCACCTTCGTGGCAAAAATAGCCAAGCATCCTGAGGTGGAGCGTTACCAGCTGACTGAGCAAGGTGATCCTTCCTCTCTGCTCAGCACTGGTGACATGCCTGAAGTGCTGGCTCCAGGTTAGGGCTCCCCAGCACACAGGAAATAAGAACATACCAACAATCCCAGCAAAAAGACAACAATGGGATGAAGGGACTGAAGGATCTTTCACGATCGAGAGATGCAACCGTTCAGCCTGGAGAAAAGAAGGCATGAAAAAGGAGCCAGGCTCTTCTTGGTGATGTCCACTGACAGGAAAAGAGACAGTAGGCATAAAGTAAAACCCATGAGATTTCATCTTAAGAAATAAATATGTTACTGTGAGAGTGGCCAAAGACTGACACAGGCTGCCCAGGAAATTTGAGTCTCCATCTCTGGAGATATTCAGACCATGACTGGACACAGCCCTCTAACTTTAGCAGTGGGTTTGGATAATACGATATCCAGAGAGGTCCCCTTCAACCTCAGCAGTTCTGTGGACCTTTTTGTCCCTCTATATGATAAGGTAAGCTTAGGAAAAATGACAGGAACTCATCTGAATGCAAAGCAATTTGTCTTGTTTAAAGTGACATTCGTGCTCGGACACTGTGTGCCAGTCTGTGTGAGATGCCAACTTCCATGAACTAGGCTTGAAAACAGCCCTGCAGACTGTGAATGTTCTAGATGATCTAATAAAATACATTACTGCTACCCACAGACATGATCTAACTCATCTCTGCATGATCACTATTCAAAATTAAACAAGAGTTCTGCAGCAGGAGTTTGGCTGGTTGGTTGGTTTTGGTAGTTTTGTTGTTGTTTTGTTTTGGGTTCTTTTGTTTTGGTTTTTTTTTTTGGGGGGGGAAGGGAAATGAAGTTTTTTAATTGCTCCCTACCTATTCTTTTTTGTGTATGGCTGCTAATGTATTTATGTGATGGTAAGCAGATAAGACATATTGTTCTTCATTAGTTACACAACATATTACAAGGGAGGTACATTGGCAAAGAGCTGTGCTGGGAACTGGGTGTCCCTCTCCAACTGGAAAAAGAGAATTCCTCGAACTACAGCCATTGGAGCATTACAGAAATTGCATCCATTCTCCTGGGTATAATTTACATGAATTATAAAATAAATCAGGAAAACTGAAATAAAAAGAGCAACTCATATGAAGTAGAGAGGCTGCCAAGTTCTGGTTATGATAGTGACTTTTTGTTTCTCAAACCAGTGTGGTATCTGGGCTAGGATTTTCTGAAACTGTTTGCAAATCATTAGGAAGCTCTATCTAGCCAAGGAAGCAAACCATTACATTTAGCATTGTAAGATAAGCAGCACTACTACAGCAGAAGTGTTTTGTGCTTCCAACCTCTTGCACCACCCCTACGAGGTACAGAGCTTGAGCAAGTTCATCAGTGGAGGGAGCTGGGTGTGTTGAAAAATAAAGAGAAGGCTTAGGAGACATCTGACTGCTTGTCATCTGCCAGCAACACTGAGGTTTTAATGACAACAGAGCCAGACTTTTCTCAGGATGCACTGCAAAAAGGCAAGAGGTGAGTATGTCAGGTTTTGGCCATGGAAATTACAACCAGCCACAAGAAAAAATATGTTCCCTGTGAGGGTGGTGAAGCACAAGTCTGGGATGCCCAGAGGGCTGGGGGATCTCCATCCTTGGAAACTGAAAACTCAGGCAGACAAGGAACTGAGCAGCCTGGTCTAACTTTCAAGAGAGTTCTGCTTTGAGCAGGTGATGCCAAAATATTTGAGTATTTCTTATAGAATCACAGAACGTATCTGGTTGGAAGAGCCCTTAAAGATCATCCAGTCTAACCTCCCTGCCAGAGCAGAATCACCTAGACCAGATCACACAGGAATGCATCCAGGCAGGTTTTAAATACCTCCAGGGAGGCAGACTCCACAACCCCCTTGGGCAACCTGTTCCAGTATTCCATCACCCTCACAAGAAAAAAATTTTCCTCATGTTTCCATGGAACTTCCTATGCCTCAACTTCTACCCATTGCCCCTTGTCCTGTCATTGGGCATCAGTGAGAGGAGCCTGGCTCCATCCTCTTCTCCCTAATCTCCAGGTCCACAGACTGCTTGAATGATGGTGACTCCACCACTGCCCTGAGCAGACAATTTCAGTGTTTGATAACCCATTCAGTGAAGAAATGTTTCCTAACATCCAATAACTCTCTTAAAATAAAACTGCAAGAGACATTAGAGGAATATCATTTATTTCCTTGCTCAATCCAGTCATGCAAGATACTGCTAATATGAAATTATTGACAAGTGAGAGAAAAAAAAGAGGGAGTAGCTGTAGTTGCAGTTCTGTCCTTTGGGAGATATGTTTTAGTGTTCTTCCTTTGTCCTTTCTCCAAATGCAAGCTCCTGAAATTTACATAGTGCAATTTAGGGTGACACTTTAGTGTTTGGGTTTTTTTTTTTTTTATTATTAAGTTGCCTATTATCACAATGAGACTTATCAAGTCAAGAACTATTATTTACACAAAATACATGACATGAGAAAGTGGTGAACTCTGCGTTCCTCACTTGGGTATTTTTATCCCAAATACCTCTTTCTGCAAGATGCTATTGAAGGAAGAACATGTTGGATAATAATAAAAGACATTAATGGTAACAAGTCATTGGATATGAAATTTTAGGGGGGGGCGAGGGGGAAGATTCTTTATGACACAGAAGCTCCTGGATGGACTAAGACTTGAGAAATCACCTCAGAAGTAATGTTTTGAAAAGCAGCTCCAAGTTACTCACCCTCTAGCTTGAAGGCAGTATGAAAAAAAGGCTTTTACAGGCAAAAAAAGGTCTGTAAAAATGCCCTTTTTTTCTGAGAAGATGGAAGATTGAAAGCACTTCTCTTATGGCTGAGGAACAAAGGAATTGAAAAAAAATTATATAGAAGATACAGAATTCACTAGAAGATCAAATCAATAATACTAACAGTAGTCCAGAATCAGATTGGTAAATGGAATACACTGAGAGGAAAAACAAACTCCCCAAAGTGATGAATCAAGTGAGGTCTCTGGCAAATATTTCTATCAATCCTTTAAGGTTTGTGGTAACTCTTGCAGAACCAAAGGGAAAATCAAGTAGTGACTATTTGTTCCTTGCATAATTCAAAAACTAATAGCAGTCTCTTATCTCTTCTGGTCTTTTATTATTGCACAAGAATGCATCCAGGTGGGTTTGGAAAGTCTCCAGAGAAGGAGACTCCACAACCCCCCTGGGCAGCCTGTTCCAGTGCTCTGTCACCCTCACACCAAAGAAGTTTCTCCTCATGTTGAGCTGAAATCTTCTATGTTCAAGTTTGTAGCCATTATTTCTTGTCTTATTAGTGCACAGCACTGAAGAGAGCCTGGCCCCCTCCACTTGACACCCACCCCTCAGCTATTGATAGACATTGATCAGATCCCCTCTCAGTCTTCTCTTCTCCAGACTAAACAGCCCCAGGGCTCTCAGTCTCTCTTCACAGGGAGATGCTCAAGTCCCCTAATCATCCTGGTGACTCTCTGTTGGATTCTCTCCAGCAATTCTCTGTCTCTCTTGAACTGGGGACACCAAAACTAGATGTAGTATTGCAGGTGTGGTCTCAGCAGGGCAGAGCAGAGGGGGAGAATAACCTCCCTAGATGTGCTGGACACACATTTCTTGATGCACACCAGGGTACCATTGGCTCTCTTGACCACAAGAGCACATTGGTGTTCCATGCAGAACTTGCTGCCCACTAGGACTCCAAGGTCTTTCTCCATGGAGCTGCTTTCCAGCAGGGCAGCCCCTAACCTGTACTGGTGCCTGTCTAACTTGTATTGGTGCCTGTTCCTGTCCTGGTGCCTGTTCCTGTCCTGGTGCCTGTACATCTACTGTTGCCCAGCTTTTAAAATGGGAATTCAAACCCTGGATTTCACACCTTGAAGTCTTCCTTACAAATGGTTGTTACTGCCTGCAAGTCCACCATGGGCAAACTGGAACAACATGAAGCAGGACTCATCTGGGGCAACTCTGACAGTGATTTAAGACCTATGTGCAATAGGTGTCATTCTTTCCAGTTGTCCAAGGTATCCTGGTTTTCAAGGAAGTGTGTGTCCAACATTTTCCTTAAAAGATGCACCAAGTTGTCCCAGCACAGCAATGCACTGAAATGCCAGTGGAGGAAGAGGATCAAATTCTCCTGGACACATTCCTATGCAGCCTGCTCTAGATGAACCTTCTCTCTCTTGGGGATTGGAGTAAATGATCTCCAGAGATCCCTGCCAACCCCTATCATTCTGTGATTCTGTGGATGACTGGGACAAAAGGAGGCTGAACCTAATCCCATCCTCCAAAACTGTGGTGTCCTCATGACAGCCACAGACCAATTAGTCTTTTTTCCTCAAAATGGGAACACTGGGGATGGGAAGAATGGGCAAGGTCACACCAACAGTAGAGAGAGACTGACTGACTACTGCTACACAGGGAGAGCTAGGATCTTCCACCTTCAGCTGCTGCAGGTGAAACCCAAGGGCTATGCTCCAAAATCCTGTGAGCACAACTCCTCCAGTAATGACCCTGTTTGCCACAGTCACTTTGAGTGTGACTCATCTCATGTAATTCACAAGGCTGGACAACTTTTGTGAACTACTCACTGGGCTCCCTCCATAGTAAATAAAGACAGAGAGACAAATCCACATGAGTCATCCCACTTTTCCTACTCAACATCCACTTCAGGATGGAACAAAACCTCTTGTGAAGAGTTCTTTCTCTCTGTTGACTACAGAGGAGTTAAAGCAATTAACCTTGTCTGAACATCTCACTTTTCAGTAGCATGGTTGGGTGTGATAAGTTCCACCTTTAGTGGAGAGGTGGAACTCGTCTACAGGATGCAGGGCTTCTTGGGAGCCTAATCAAAATCCCCATCTCTCTGTGCCTAATGGCCTCTCTGGAGCTCATTTGCTCTCAGGGGTCTGTCTGTTACTCACTTCGTGCACAGTAATAGCATGGTCAGCAAGGGGTCTCAGCAAGGAAACTTGAGTGCTTTCTCCTCCTTTCAAGATGTCACACAGCTGGCCAGCAGCAGGAAAAGCATCCAACTCTTCAGTGGGCTCAAAACCATAAGGATGTGCTGAATTCTACACAAGTACCACTCTTATTGTTGGCATTATTATTCAAATAATGAATCTATTAGTAATGGGTTTGCATGCTAGAAAATGCACACGTTTAAGTGTCTTTAAAGGCTCCAAGTGGAAGAGTAAGACAAAAGAAACTGGGAGAAGAATATTCTGTAACATGTGGTGGACTTGAATCCCAGCAAACAGCACATTACTCCTGGAAACCTCTCATGCTGTGGTGTGTCAGGTCTGAAAAGCCAGCTCCAAGGTTGCTCTTCAGCAGGTGGAACACCACTAAGCTCTTCCATAGGTTGAGCACAAGACAAAGTACCCTGAAGGGTGTTCTGTTTAGGAAGCTGCTCCCCACACACATGTCCCTAAAGTGGAATATTGTTCATCATTCTTGGAGAAAGGTCCTCTCAAGAGATTGGTTCTGTCCCGTGTTGGGTGGATGCTGGATGGGTACCAGGTGCCCATTAAAGTGACTCTATCACTCTGTTCCTCAGCTGGACAGAGGAGAGAAAACATACAGAGAGGGTTATGGGTTGAGTTAAGGACATGGAGAAATCACTCACCTATTACTGTCACAGACTCACCTTGGGAAAATGAGTGTAACTTATTAGCAATCAAACCAGAGTAGGGTGATGAGAAATAAACCCAAATCTAACATCATCTTCTCTCCGCCCCTCCCTTCTTCACTGGTTTAATATTTTTCTCTAACTCTTGTCCTCCAGAGGCACAGAGGGATGGGGAACAGGGCTGTGGTCAGTTCATTATGTGTTGTTTCTGCTGCTCCTTCCTCCTCAAAGGGAGGACATCTCACACTCTTCCCCAGCTGCAGCATGGGCGCTCTCCCACAGGAGTGTGATGGCTTTAAAAACTGTCTGTTTAATTTTTCTTTACAAAGTTCAAGCAGAGAAGGTGAAGGAATGTAAATAAGTCACTATTGGGTGCAAGAAATCAAAATAATGATTGTTCTTAACACTTCCATTGAAGAGAGAGAAATATTTAAGAACCACTACTCAAAACAAGTTTGCTGGGCTTCTGTCTGGCTGCTGCTTCTTTTCTGGCTGAAAATAACACACTGACCTTGAC
>VXBD01006505.1:553794-602843 GCA_013399975.1 Indicator maculatus
CTGGGGGGATTCCTTCTGGCTGGGGGGAAGGGAGAGGCCCCTTGGGATGGCTCCTTGGAGGAAGCAAAGGGAGCTTGGTTGTGTTTTTCTGTTGATTGTACGTATTTGTAAATGTTGTGAATAGTGTCTATTTGTACATATTCATTGCATTTCATCATAGATTGTAGATTTGCTTGTAAATACAGCTTGCATTTGCTTCCAGACTGAACTAGCCTGGTTACTGTTGGTGGGGAGGGGAGGAATTTCAGCTCTCACACTGTGACAGGGAGATAGCCTTTCATGAACTTCTGTGACACAAATCCTTCCTACAGGCTACAGTTCTTCATTAACTGCTCAAGAGTGTGTCCCTTTCCTGGGGTGCAGTCCTTCAGGAACAGATTGTGGGTGTCCTCACAAGTTGTGGCTCACAAGTTCTGTCAGCAAACCAGCCTGGGCTCCTCTCTCCACATGGCCACAAGTCCTGCCAGAATTCTGCTCCTAGCAAGCTCACAGTTCTCATCAGAGAGCATGTTCCTTTCCCACAGATCATATGAACATGATCTTCTCTGAACTCAAAGCCACCAGAGGAAAAATATTGGCTTCTCTGGCAACTGTGGTTTCCAGCTGGCCAGGGGTGGGCAGAAACTCTTATGTGCTCTGTGCAGCTCCCTTGGAAATGTCCAGGCTGGAATGAAGAAAAGGTGACTGATTTCTGTGTGGAAGGAACAAAGAGATAGACTAGGAAGAAAGAAATACACCTTAAAAAGGAGTCACACTGAATTAGAGCTGGTCACACTAAACTAGAGAAGGAAAGGAAAGGAAAGGAAAGGAAAGGAAAGGAAAGGAAAGGAAAGGAAAGGAAAGGAAAGGAAAGGAAAGAAAAGAAAAAAAAAAAAAAAAAAAAAAAAAAAAAAAAAAAAAAAAAAAAAAAAAAAAAAAAAAAAAAAAAAAAAAAAAAAAAAAAAAAAAAAAAAAAAAAAAAAAAAAAAAAAAAAAAAAAAAAAAAAAAAAAAAAAAAAAAAAAAAAAAAAAAAAAAAAAAAAAAAAAAAAAAAAAAAAAAAAAAAAAAAAAAAAAAAAAAAAAAAAAAAAAAAAAAAAAAAAAAAAAAAAAAAAAAAAAAAAAAAAAAAAAAAAAAAAAAAAAAAAAAAAAAAAAAAAAAAAAAAAAAAAAAAAAAAAAAAAAAAAAAAAAAAAAAAAAAAAAAAAAAAAAAAAAAAAAAAAAAAAAAAAAAAAAAAAAAAAAAAAAAAAAAAAAAAAAAAAAAAAAAAAAAAAAAAAAAAAAAAAAAAAAAAAAAAAAAAAAAAAAAAAAAAAAAAAAAAAAAAAAAAAAAAAAAAAAAAAAAAAAAAAAAAAAAAAAAAAAAAAAAAAAAAAAAAAAAAAAAAAAAAAAAAAAAAAAAAAAAAAAAAAAAAAAAAAAAAAAAAAAAAAAAAAAAAAAAAAAAAAAAAAAAAAAAAAAAAAAAAAAAAAAAAAAAAAAAAAAAAAAAAAAAAAAAAAAAAAAAAAAAAAAAAAAAAAACCCAAACAAAAAAACCCAAACCAAAACAAAAAAACTGAAATCAGTAAAAGGTTACCAAATTTGAAGGATTTATACCAAAATGTGACAGGTCAGTTCTATACCACTTGCCATTCATAGAGGAGAGCTAAAGAGAAATCTGTGCCAGACAGAGCTCAGAAAAAAAATTGGATTAGTGATGCAGAAGTCATGAGAGACAGAACCCAGTGACTTTCAGGAAACATCATCAGTAAGATCAGAAGACCAATGGAGAAACTTCAATATGAGATGTACAAAGATGTATGAAGATGTACAAAATGAAGAGGATCAAATCAGAAACTGATAAAAAAGTCCATTTCTATAATAAGTCTAAAAAGCTTTCTGAACAGGTTGCATGAATTCAGTGTAAACTTTTTTCTTGCTTGAGCAAAGAACATTTTTTTTCCTTTCTTTTGAGATGTAATGGTTTATTTGTTTAATTATTTATTGTTTGCTTGTTTGCTCATATGCTGTAGGCATCCAGTACTTGAAACACAAACAGATTCCCCTGTTTGTAATTCACAGTTTCCTTCTGCTAGGCTGGTGTGGAAAAATTAAAGGCATAGCCTTAAAACCACCACAACTGGATAAAAACCTAAATTTTGTGGTTTTGGAAGGAAGATTTTGAGCAGATCCTGTAAAGCTTTAAGAACTTTGTTGTTTTCTCACTGCTTAAACTTTTCCTTTTGTGGATGTTGTTTTTTAGAATCACACTCCTACTTTTAGGTATTGTTCCAAGGGAAATAAAGCTCCATTTACAGAAGTGGAAGCAAGTGGGGGTTTGGAGATCACTGTCACGTCAGTTTTTGCATATGCACTTCCCATGGCTAAAGCTGCTTGTTAACACCCTTGCTGGGGTTCTCAGAGACCTCTTGGCATCTGCTTTCAAAAGCCACAAATTCTCTATTCACTGTGCTGAGCATTGTCCTACACTGTTCAAAATCCACCAGGGAAAACTGGGGATATTCAGCTCCAATTTCCATCAGAGCTGTAGACATCAACACAATGCATTTATGCTTGCAGACACTCTCCTTGCAGAAGGTGCACACAGCTTATCTCAGCTCATTCCCATTCTACAGGAGCCTTGGCTGAGGATTTGGGGAATTTATACCTTCTGCTGTCAAAAACTATTCCATCTCACATCCCTGGGGCTGTTTAGTCTTGAGAAGAGAAGGCTGAGAGGGGATCTGATCAATGTCTATAAATATCTGAGGGGTGAGTGTCAAGTGGAGGGGGCCAGGCTCTTTTTAGTGGTTCACAGTGATAAGACAAGGAACAATGGGTTCAAACTTGAACAGAGAAGATTTCAGCTCAACATGAGGAGAAACTTCTTTGGTGTGAGGGTGACAGAGCACTGGAACAGGCTGCCCAGGGGGGGTTGTGGAGTCTGCTTCTCTGGAGACTTTCCAAACCCACCTGGATGCATTCCTGTGCAGACTACCCTAAGTGATGCTGCTCTGGCAGGGGGGTTGGACCTGATGATCTCTGGAGGTCCCTTCCAACCTCTGATATACTGTGATGCTGTGATACATCAAACACACCATTCTGAAAGGGACAGCTTATGTGTCTGAGCTTAAAACTAACTTTACAAACATCTCAGCAAGTAAAATTTGACAGCACAAGTGTCCATGTACAATGAGCAGAAGTTCAGAGAAAGGGAATTCAGCACATTCAGGACTCCTCTTCTTTTGAAGAAAGTACCTGTGCTCCTTAACTATCCTGCCAAAAACTAGGGGTTTGTGTCACAGATTTCATGGGGACCATCAGTTGCTTAGCTAGCCTTCCTCTGAACTCCAGGGCAGCAGGACTTTATCTTTCTTCTTCAAACAGCAGAAAGTCACAGGAGTGCTCTGAGCTCTGCTTCCCAAATGAACACCTAAGCAACCTCTGCTTCCTCTAGGAGCTAACTCTGGCACATATCATTTAAGAAGAGTCTTAGGCCGCTGTCCCAGTCCTTTTGTTATAGCAAATTCAGCTATAAATTCAGCTGAAGAGAATCACAGAACCATAGAATCACAGAACCACAGAATCACAGAAACATTCAGGTTGGAAAAGATCCCCTCAGGATCACCAAGTTCGATCTCTACTACTCTACAAGGGTCACCCCAAAACCATAGCCCCAAGCACCACATCCCAACCACCTTGAAACACATCCAGGCTTGGGAACTCAACCACCTCCCTGGGCAGCACATTCCAATGCCTGACCACTCTTGCTGGGAAAAATGTTTCCTACTGTCCAGTCTAAACCTACCCAGTCACAGCTTGAGGCCATTCCCTCTTGTTCTGTCACTAATTATCTGTGAGAAGAGACCAGCAGCAGCCTCTCCACAAGGTCCTTTCAGGTAGTTGTAGANCTTTCCAGCCACACTTCCCTAAGCCTATAGCACTGCTTGGGGTTGTTGAGTCCCAAGTGCAGGACCTGGAATTTGGCCTTGTTGAAGCTCATCCTGTTAACATTGTGTCGTTGATCCAATCTATCCAAGTCCCTCTGGAGATCCTCCCTACCCTCATGGAGATCAACACTCCCACCTAACAATACATTACTGATGTATTGTTCTAAGAGGTGGCAGAAGGCTTTTGGTACATGACAAGCATGCTAAAACCTGATTCTTTGCTTGAGATGACATAACATACCTGTCTGCAGGTAATACCAATAGTGCAAAGACAACATGAGATGAGCTTCTCATATCACTGAAAAATAAAGCATGCTGGCTTAGCCATTGCACTGAAATCCTGCAGTGCCTCATAGAGTATGCAGGTCCTATTTTGAGTCTATGCTACTTAATCTCCATCATTTCTGAGGCAATTATTTTTTTCCATAAATCCTTTCTGAGCTGGTCAATGCCCAGTGGTGAGCCTTGTCCTTTCAGAATACTGAGCTCAGCAGCACTCAAAATACTGGAAAATCAAGAAATATAGCACTGCAATGTACTGTCACACTGCCTTTGCTCTTCTTCCTTCCTACCCCTTTCAGGCAGGATATAAGCAGTCAGAATGATTTGAAAGCATCTGTGGGTTTGCTGATGGGAAATGGTGTGGTGTAATACCTATAAGATAGATTTGGGTCAAGAGTTCATGAGCACAGGTGGACTTTTTTGAAGGGCTAAATGTTAAACATAAGGCAAACAGAGGTAGATCCTATTCTGTCCTGTGCAATCACAGCCTGGGCTGTGTCAAAAGAAGCATGACCAGCAGACCCAGAGAGGTGATTCTGCCCTCAGCTCTGCTCTGCTGAGACCTCACCTGGAGTGCTGCATCCAGTTTTGGAGCCCTCAATATAGGAAGGACATGGACCTGATGGAGAGGGTTCAGAAGAGGGCCAAGAAAAGGATCAGGGGGTTGGAACACTTCTGCTATGAGGACAGGCTGAGGGAGCTGGGGTTGCCTGGAGAAGAGGAGGCTCTGGGGAGACCTGGTAGCAGCCTTCCAGTACCTGAAAGTGGCCAACAAGAAGGCTAGTGAGAGACTATTTAAAAAGGCCTGTAGTGATAGGATGAGGGGCAATGATTTGAAATTAGAGCAGGCTTAGATTGGAAGTTAGGAATAATAAGGGTGGTTGAGCGCTGGAACAGATTGCCCAGGGAAGTGCTTGAGGCCCTATCCATGGAGATATTTAAGGCTTGATGGGGCTCTGGGTAACCTGATCTAGTTGAGGATGTCCCTGCTGACTGCAGGGGGGTTGGACTAGGGGACCTTTAGATGTCCTTTGTAACCTGGGTGATTGTATGATTCCATGAGTGCAAAGCACAGATGTGTCTTCCATGGGTATGCAGGGCCAGGGTACTGTCTGAGCTGGGGTGGTAACAATGCACCCTCTAAGTTTGTGTTTCTGGTCCTCAGACTCCAAATGTTTGAGTTATTCTTCAAAATCCCCCTGTAAAAGGGCATGTGCTATCACAGCATGCCCTTATCACTGCATGAAAGCTTTTTGTTGTGGAATTTCTTAGAACCATATTTAAACACCAGAGAAGTGTTTTCCTGGAGGGATGAATGTGCACAGACATGGCTATTCTAGTCCACAGGTCTGAGCTTCTACTGCAGCAAGGTAACTGTGAAAGATACCTCTGAGCTCTCTCTTCCTCTCTAAGTTTTGTGAGATGAATAGCAGAAGGAAATAGGGAGATGATACTACTCAACACAGCTGTCCAGAGAAGGGCAACAAAGCTGGGGAGGGGTCTGGGGCACAGCCTTGTGAGGAGAGGCTGAGGGAGCTGGGGGTGTTTAGCCTGGAGAAGAGGAGGCTCAGGAGAGACCTCATTGCTGTCTACAACTGCCTGAAGGGAGGTTGTAGCCAGGTGGGGGTTGGTCTCTTCTCCCAGGCAACCAGTGACAGAACAAGAGGGCACAGTCTCAAGCTGCATCAGGGGAGGCTTGGGCTGGATGTTAGGAAGAAATTCTTCCCAGAAAGCGAGATTGCCCATTGGAATGTGCTGCTCAGGGAGGTGGTGGAGTCACCATCCCTGGAAGTGTTTAAAATAAGAGTGGATGAGGCACTTAGTGCCATGGTTTAGTTGATTAGATGGTGGTGGATGATAGTTTGGACTGGATGATCTCTGAGGTCTTTTCCAACCTGGTTAATTCTGTGACTCTGTGATTCTGTGATTAAACTGTGTTGTCAGCCAGTCTTCAGAGCATCCAAAGATGTGTCTTTTTTTGCAGTTATTTATATCATTCAAAAGAAGAAAACCACTGAATGCAGAAAAGATGACTTCAAATTACCTTGTATTTCAAACTCTTGTAGTGAGGCCATAATTTCAGCCCTGACAGATAAGTTTCAGGTTTCTCCACCATTTTGAACACCAGCCTCTTTGACTCTGCCAGAGAGCATCCTGCCTGCAGGTGCTGGAGGCTCTGAGTTTCTGCAGCTCCCAAGGCTGGTGAGTGGCAAGGGCAGGCACCCCTGCTCTCCATTGGTGCCTGTTGATCCCAGTTTCCTCTGCCACCTGGGACAATAATATCTTTCCAACATCCTTGAAGAAACAAAGGTGGGTGGAGATACTGAATGTGCATAAATATTCATGCATTTGCATCACATCTACTCTGCTCTGGTGAGACCCCACCTGGAGTACTGCATCCAGTTCTGGAGCCTCTATTACAAGAGGGATATGGACATGCTGGAAGGTGTCCAGAGAAGGGCCATGAGGATGATCAGAGGGCTGGAGCTCCTCTCCCATGAGGACAGACTGAAAGAGTTGGGGCTGTTCAGTCTGGAGAAGAGAAGGCTTCAAGGTGACCTTCTTGTGGCCTTCCAGTATCTGAAGGAGACTACAAGAAAGCTGGGGAGGGACTTTTTAGGATATCAGGTAGTGACAGGACTAGGGGGAATGGAATAAAGCTGGAAGTGGGGAGATTCAGGCTGGATGTGAGGAAGAAGTTCTTCCCCATGAGAGTGGTGAGAGCCTGGAATGGGTTGTCCAGGGAGGTGGTTGAGGTCCCATCCCTGGAGGTGTTTAAGGCCAGGCTGGATGAGGCTCTGGCCAGCCTGATGTAGTGTGAGGTGTCCCTGGCCATGGCAGGGGGGTTGGAACTGGATGATCCTTGTGGTCTCTTCCAGCCCTGACTGATTCTATGATTTTATGATTCTGATTCAGATGCTGTGCTGGATCTCTTACAGACCTGTACTGTAGAGGGCAGAACTGGGCACTTTTGAAGATGTTCCAGACCCGGGATGCCAGTGTGGACCTCCTCCCATACCTTGCTCATCAACAGGCACCATTGTTTTGCATAGTTTCCTGGAGCAATGGGTTGTAGTGAAGCTGGGAAGCCTGAAGAATACACTAGGCTCAGAGACACATTGCAGATAGCCTGAGTGAAGCACTAGAAAAGGAGGGTAGTTGTAGAAAAGTCAGTCAGCAGAAGATTCCTACATCTACTGCAGTCTGCTTAGAGTTGGGATTGACTTTAGCTTTGCTAAGCATGTTTTAGCTAACATGTTATTAAAACCTGCAGATCAGGACTTTCTGTAACTTCTTTAGTTAACGTGCTCAGTGCCTCACCATCCTGCTAGAAGGTTTTCCCTGATGTCCATCCCAAACCTTCTTCCAGAACAACGGAGAGATTTCTGTTTTGCTGTGGAGGAGAACACCTGAGCAGGTTGTAAAATCTCAGGATACTGTTTTCTCATTCAGCTGCCTGCTCAGATTTCTGTTTCCCAGCCAAAATATTCTAATTTCATTCTTCTTCCCCACATAAGCTGCTTCTGTAAGCCTCTTTACATGCTTGGAGATATTTTCTACATTCTTTCTCCTTTCCTTATCCTTCTATTAGATAACATCCTTCAGATGTTATATACTAGGCAGAACTCCAAGAAAAGAGTGACCTACACTTTACTCTTCTACAGCAGTATGATCCAATCTTAATAATAATGTCTGTAACATATAATATATATTTATATTTCATATATTTTGTCCTATCACTTGATCCTATAGCTATGTGTGGTTCCTTCCTGCAGTACTGACATTCAGTTAGATATATCCCATAATACAAGAAAGCCTTCTACCTAAATTTAGCACATTGTACTTGACTTTAGAGGGTTTCACCTCACTGAAAGAGAGTTTGCATTCCTGTCCTTCCATGCTCTTTCCTCAGGTTGGTGTCACTCTCAGATCTGATGATCACACACTATTTTCCATCAACTCAGCTATTAAGCACAATCCTGAGGCTGCTAACAACTCTGACCCCTGGATGACCACATCTGAATGCTTTTTGGAGAGTGACAGTGAATCCTTGATTAACCTTCATGAAGAGGGTTTCACCAGCCAGGCACCCACTTTTAGTGATTGCCTCTGCAGGATATTTGTCTACTGTGGTTGTAAGAACCTCAAATGAAATATTGTCAAGAGGCTCACTAAAATCAGAATGAATCACACCAAGGCCCTTCAGCCACAAGGCTGGATAACCTGCCAAGGAAAAGAAGTAGGCTGGTTTGATGGGGTTCATTGTTCTTTGCTGGCTGGTTTTATTCCTTATTGTACTCTTGGAACCCTTCTTTCAGAGGTGGTGTTGATGAGTGTATGATTTCCTGGCTTCATCCTTTTTCCCCCTGCTTTTTAAAGGTAAATCTGTTGCTTTCACTCTTGCACTCCACTTCATCAGACAGCTTGAATATATAGCTTGTCAAAACTTGTTCTCTCTTTTCTTTCCTGTTCCTGTATTGGCTTTTTAGATGGAAGACAGTAATTCAATTATTGGAGTTAATTCTTTCACAAAGCTGAGGCCAAGAAAGTGTGCAATATTTCTGCATATTTTTGCATTAATTAGTTTTCTTTTTTTCCTTTTTTTTTTTTTGATTGTAGACCCAGACTTCCTTTTATTGCAGTTAGCACACATCCCTCTTGGTTCCCTGTACATCCCTGCAGTTTGCACATCACTTTCAACCTTATGCTTTTTGATTTCGACTCTATGTCTTTTCCCCACGCCTTTTATTATCCCTCTGCTCTTTTTTTCCCCCCATATTTCTCAGGATATCTGTTTGATTTTCAAGTCCTTAAAGAAATCCTGAGACAACTGTATTGGTCTTTTTTGCCTAGTTCTATTTTTCCCTTTGCAATGGCACAGCTTGGCACTTTGCTTTTTACATCATCTCTTTTAATAGCTGTCAGTCTCCAGCATTTCTTTGTACTTCAAGCTGTTGGCTTTGTTTATAAGTTCTTCTTACCAATTTCCTAGTTTTTTTAGTCTACATTAATTTTTTTTTCAGTCTACAACTTGTTCTGCTGCTATTTCTCAGCCAATTCCTTGGACTAATGAAGTTTATCACGTGCAATCACTTTCACAGAAATTATTCCAGGTTGGTAGAGCCTGCATCCTGTTAGCATCATCTTCTGTATGTGACAACCAGTCCAGCTGGAACAGTTGCCTCCAATTAAAGTGAGATAGGAAAGTATCATCCCACAATTGGCAAATGGTTTGTGTAAACCAGCCTCAGACAGGAGGTTATTACCATGATGAAAATAGATGTGTTTATGTTCAGTCATTTGAAAACTGTCCTGCACCTTCTCAATCTACAATAAGCAAATCAGTACAGGATTTATGTGGAATGAATAAATAAATCTGGGGGCTTACTGCCTATAACACAACAGAGCACTGATGGAGGTACCCATTTTGGTTTGAAGTGTGTGCAACCTGATTTGTCACAGTAAATCTGTGGGCCTGATTGGAAAAGACAATAGATACTTGTGATAAGGTGGTGAAAAATGGACCAAAGTTACCTTAGCAAATAATTAACCACAGATTCTGTTAGGAATACATTTAGGTGGATAACTGGATTACAAAGCCTCAGCAATAAAAGTTAAAGCACGTATGCTGGAGTGTAATTGAGACCCCTGCATGTTGCATTAATGGAGGTTTGCTTTTATTTTGCTTCCAGAGAAGTGATTTGTAGTAACCATTGTATTATTGTGCTGTGAGATCACAAAATCACACTCTAAGCTTAATTAGACCTAGTGCAGAATGTCAGCAGAAGTGACATGATGATAACATGATTCTTGTCCTTAAAAGGCAACACTCTGTGACTCTGACAAACAAGCTGCCAAACAAAGCCAAGAGTTACACTGACTTAGCATGTTGATTTTGCTCTGTTGGGAGAAGCTTGGATTTCCATAAACATTAAAGAAGGAAGAGATGTTGGATGTATTTGAATCTCTCAAGACTGTTAAATGCAAATGCAGCTTCCATCCAGGAAATGTACATGCATTGGGTTTGGCTGAGCTGGAGTTAATTCTCCTCAAAGCATCCTTCTAGTGCTGAGTTTTGCAGTACTGTCACTTTATCAGTGTTCCAGCTGCTGCTGAGCAAGCCTCCAGGATGTGCTTTTCCAACATTCCCCTGCCCCGAGAGTACGCCGAAGGGTGGGCAAGATCTTGGGAGGGGACACAGCTGGGCCAGCTGGGCCAAACTGACCAAAGGGGTATCCCATGCCATGTGACATCAGCTCAGATAGAAGAACTAAGTGAAAGAAGGAAGTGAGGTGGAGATTTGTCCATGGTGTCTATCCTCCAGAGGAACCACTATGCCTAGAGCCCTGCTTCCTGAGACTGCACCACCGTGTGCTGATGGGAAGTAGAGAATAACATCTCTTTGCTTTTGCTTCCATGTCAGGTCTATTGCTTGTGCCTATCATTATTATTAAATTGCTTCTATTTTATAACTGGCTTTTGTTATATTTTCCCCTCTCCCCTGTCCACCTAAGAAGGGGAGTGATAGAGTGACTCTGGTGGGCACTTGGCCCCCAGCCAGGGCCAAACCACCAAAATATGCAAGTGGAATGGGCTGCCCAGGGAGGTGGTGGAGTCACCATCCCTGGAAGTGTTTAGAATCAGACTGGATGAGGAACTTAGTATCATGGTTTAGTTGATTAGATGGTGCTGGGTGACAGGTTGGGCTTGATGATCTCAAAGGTCTTTTCTCACCTGGTTAATTCTGTGGTTCTGTAATACATTACGAAATTGTCAGGGGAGTTCTTGGACATGCAGCTAGGGAGAAAGGAGGCAGAGCCATTGCATACATTCCTCTAAGAAGAAATTGTGTCAAAAGCCCTTTGCAAAAGCCTTGAGTTTTCTTTCAATCAATACTGTTTTACAGCACCAGCTGTGATCTTGTGCACAAGTTTTAGCTAGTTGGTTTACATGAATCCTAACAGGAATGGCTATGCACAGCTAGATCTTAAAAACTGCTTGTCTTCTCCCTCCTCTGCCTTCAAAGTGAACAGACTGGGGAGGGGGTGAAATACTGATGACTTGATACATTCCATTTCCTCATGCTTGAACAGTCAGAGAGAGGGAATATATTCTGAACTCCTTAAAAGTGTCCCATGGGCTAGGGCTCCAGACAGTAAGGGGGTCCAAGAGAGCTGGTTAATATTCAAACACCACCTCCTCCAAGCTCAAGTAAAATGTATATTCTTGATATAAATAATCTAGTAGAGGAGGCAGGAGACCTGCATGGATAAGTAAGGAGCTGCTAGAAAGATTCAAGTGGAAGAGGAAAGTCCACAATAACTGGAAAAAGTGTCAGAGCCATTGGGAGGATTATAGAAACACTATCAAAGCATGTCAAGATGCAGCAGGGAAGGCTAAAGCTCCCTTGGAATTAACCCTGTCTAGGTAAGTGAAAAATAACCAGAAGGGCTTCCTTAAATACATCAATAGTAAAAGGAAGAATAGGGCAAAAGTGGGCCCATTGTTAAATAATGTGGGAGACATGGTGACAGACAATGCAGGGAAGGTTATAGTCTCTTTTTGGTGGTGCTCAGTGATAGGACAAGGAACAAAGGGCACAAGCTGGAGTACAGGAAGCTCCACCTCAGTGTGAGGAGACATTTCTGTACTGTAAGGGTCATGGAGCACTGGAACAGGCTCCTCAGAAAGGTTGTGGAGTCACCTTCTCTGGATAATTCCAAAACCCACTTGGATGTATTCCTGTGCAGACCAACATAGGTGATGCTGCTTTGGCAAGGGGGTTGGACCTGATGGTCTGTTCCAGTCTCTGATATACTGTGATGCTGTGATGCTGTGATGCTGTGATCACAAAGTTCTGCACCTCCTGTCCCTCTGGAGCATGCCTGTGTGGCCTGCCCTAGGTGACCCTGCTCTGGCAGGGGTCTTGGACTAGATAATATCTGGTGGTCCCTTCCAACCCCTAACATTCTCTGATTCTGAGAAACTTTTCTTGATGGAGGTAGTGGGTGTTGAGGAAAAGTGAGGAGAATACAAGGAGTTACATAAAACCTAAAATAAGGATAGTCTGTATTGTCCTTTCAGGTTTTGCCTCTAGCATTATCAACCTGCTCTCTATGCTAACATTAATCTCATCTTTTACATGCACTGGAACAAATTCTTCTCCTATTCTCATGTAAGACTCTGCTAAGCATAATGAACAGGAGGTGCATTAAAGCATTATAATCTGAGAAGGGTGATTAAAAATCCTCACTGGACCTCAGAGGGTGTTGTGTATGATATGAAACAGTTGAATATAGGCTGAGTGTCTTATTCCTGAGTAACTGCCCAAAACTCAGCAGCAGCACTCATCAGAAGGCAAAGCACTGAAGGAAGGTTTACCAGAGCCTGTAGACCTTGGGGCAGAGATGTCCCTGGCCTGACTCAGGGGTATCTTACCAATGTGTACAGATGCTTGATGGGAGGGAAGGAGAAGAGGAAGCCAGTCTCTTTGCAGTGGTGCCCAGTGGCAGGACAGGAGGCAGTGGGCACAAACTGGAACATGAAATTTCATCTGAGCATTAAAAAAACCATGTTATTGTGAAGCTGACTGAGCACCAGCACCAGCTGTCTTGGAAAGGCTGTGGAATTTCACCCTTGGAGACAGGCAGGGGGGTTGGAACTAGATGATCCTTGTGGTCCCTTCCAACCCTGACTGATTCTATGAAAATCCACTTGGACACAGTTCTGGACAGATGGCTCTAGCTGATCCTGCCTGAGCAGAGGGATGGACCAGAGGTGCCTGCCAGCTTCAGCTGCTCTGTGGCTGAATGACTGTCAGTCACACTCACAGAGATAGGCTGCATCCACACCTCCAGCATCTGCCTGGGGCTCTTCTGGGCTGTGTGCCACCCCTGTGGCCCCGAGACATGGTTTTCATGTGGGACTGAGGAAAGATTTATATGAGAATATAAATCCCACAACATGATGAGGGCTGCCTTGCAGCCCCACAGAGAGAAATGTCAAAAGCAAGCAGCCAAGGTACGTGCTGTATACATGCCTCAAAGCAGGAGTGCTTGAGGGGGAAAATCCTGCTGGCATGGTGCTGGAGGAAGCACAAGGGAGGAGTCAAAGCTGGTGCTGTGCTGCCTTCAGAGGTTGCTCTCTGTACTGAACTCTCCCAGGGCCACATCTGAGCTTCTTCCAACTCAAATCACTACATGGCCCAAGTCAAAGCAAGGGAGCAAGCTAATGAGGATGTGGCATGTCAGGGGTTTAGTCCTTGAGTTCAGATCCTGGCATAGGTATACAAAGTGTCTTTACTCAAGGCTGAATGGGAATTTCAAGCTTCCAAGGACCAGTCTCTAGTGAGAGCTTTTATTCCTTACAAACATATTCCACACAGAATAGATAGTTTGGGTTGCAAGTGACCTTGAAGATCATCCAGTTCCAACCCCCTGCCATGGGCAGGGACACAGAATCATAGAATCACAAAAACATTCAGGTTGGAAAAAACCCTCAGGATCACCAAGTCCAACTGAGAACCCTACTCTATAAGGTTCATTCCTAAACCAAAATTCATTTGGTTCATTCCTAAACCAAGCATCACATCCAAACCACCTTTAAACCCATCCAGGGTTGGTGACTCAACCACCTCCCTGGGCAGCACATTGCAATGCCTGACCACTCTTGCTGGCAAAAAAAATGTCTACTGTCCAGCCTTAACCTACCCAGTCACAGCTTGAGGTCTTTCCCTCTTGTTCTATTGCTAATTAACTGTGAGAAGAGTACAGATGTCCTTTGAGGTAGTTGTAGAGAGCAAGGAGGTCCCACTAGACCAGGTTGCTCAAGGCCTCCTCTTTGCCTTTCCCAGAGAATGCATGAGGCATGCATTTATTCAATTCCCATTTCTTGCCAGCACACAGCTAGCAGTAAAGATTGCTTTGGGGTCTTCTATTCTCCATTTGGAGCTCTGCTCCTCCTTTCCCTTCCCTACATCACTCAATAGAAACAAACTTTGGGGTCTATCACCTGTTGTGAATAGAATGATCACTGCTTAACCCGTGCAGTACTACTGACTGCAACATTCAGGCAACTTGGGACACAGAAACTCCATTACTGCTCAGCTCACATACAGAAACAACTGTTTAGATCTGAAGAGCAATCACTCATTTGGCCTCTAGAAGACTCTGCCTCCAAACTCTTTCAGTCATACCACACAAGTCCATTGCAAAAGGAGCTGTGATGTGCTCTAGCTGGGCAACAGTAGCCTGTTCCAGCAGGCAGGCAAATCCGTTGTATTTTCATCCCTGCTGCTGGATTAGGCTGTGATTTACAATCAGAGCTCCACACACTGCAAGGTTTCATCACTTTTGACCCCACAGCAAGTTCTAGGCAAGCATTTCAAAAAGGGGTGGTGACATTTTCTGTGCTCTCCAAGGGAAAGTGATCCCAGATACGCTGACAGGGCTAGCCAAAGGGGAAGGCTGTACACATCATCAAGCACTTTCCCACAGAGTACTTCAACAAAAGCCTCCCAGGAACCAGCACCAAGGCAAAGACATATGACTTCAGAAACTCATTGCAGATTTGCTTAGTAGAAGTTGCTCAGGTCTTATCTAAGACAGCTGTCTTACAGCACTGCTATGGAATGGGATGAAATTGTTACCCAAAATTGGCTTCAGATCAGTTCATTCCAGCATTTCAGGTTTTAATTTCTACCTCTGATCATCTTTTTCATATAGACTACTTGCATTTTAAAAGCTGGTTTGGACTAGAAGAATTAGAAACTCTTAAAGCAAAGCATGTAGAAATTTCTCTTCCAAAAGGTTCTAACATGGCTTTATTTATGAAAGACCTTTTCCTGTTTCCACTTGCACACTCAATAACCTGGCATTTTCAGTGGAGAGCATTTAATCACAAAACTCTTGACAGAGAAAGAGCCTTTTCAAATGGAGTGAGCACCTGACAGTGACAGGAGCTGGTGAGTTAACAGGAGACCATATGGGGGTCACTACTGCAACTCAGCAATTGATGTGTGTTTGATTCTGTTAGCTTAGAAAACCCAAGTAGATGCTAATGTGCTTTTGCACAAAGTTTTGCCAGCTTCCTTTGGAAAAAAAAAAATTAAATCCTTGTGGGCTTTTGGAGAGGCACTGACAGTGCTGCAGAAACTAGGATGGAGATGTGATAGTCCCTTTAACATCTTCACTGTATGCTTTCAAGGTCATAAGTGAGAAACTCAACAAGCTGAACTGCTAGCAAGCAGATTTGGTCTCTTGGCTACCATTTAGCAGCATTAGAATTCCAATGCTTTGGGTGATTCCCTGAGGAGACCCCCAGAATGCTGCTGCAGCCTCAGGTAGTTGTGTCCACTAGAAAGTGGCTTAAGATCAGCAATTAAAATACTGCCATACAGTGCCTGTCACTGAACAGATGTCAGAAGATAATTATGCACCTGAACCAGATGGCCACCTAGAAGAGAGGCTCCTATTTATTATTTTCCTGATTTTTTTCTTTTCTTTAGTGTTTAATGAACACAGTAGAAGAAGAAATGGTAAAATGAAAAGCTCTGGGAGAATCAAGGCTTTCTGGAGATGGGAAGCTGTCTGGCTTGATTCCATAATGAGGCTGTTCACTCCCAGAGGTACACATTAGGATCACTTCTGTAGACTAGGCTGATGAATAAGCAGATGTTTTTGTTTTGCACTTGGCTTTGAATGAATCTTTTGTATGGTGCAGAGGACATTCAGAGTTTCCACAGTTAAAAGTTACCTGCAGCATGCTTCAGGCAAAAGAATTCTTTGCTGGAGCAAAAGCAATGCTCAGTGCTCAATGCTCCCACCCTGCAATGTCAATAGCCACTTTGCCTTGCACACTGCAAATCCCAGATGCCTCAGGGTGTCCACACTTGTGACCAGCAACATCCTTACCTGGCTGGACAGGGCTCTGGGCAATCTGATCTAGCTGAGGATGTCACTGTTTACTGCAGAGGGAGTTAGATTAGAAGACCTTTAGATGTCCCTTCCAACCAAGACCATTCTATGATTCCCTGATAAGCCCTTGAAAAAGGGAACCTAAAATCAAGGTGGACTTCGTCTACTCACTTCCACTTGTAGTGCTGCTTTCTCCTACCCTGTGACCACTGGCAGTGATGGCAGTGGTAATGAAGGTCAGACAATCAAGGTATCTCTTTAACTTTCCTTTCCCTACAAATGAGGGGGGGCTTACACCCTGCTACATGGCATGCCCTGAAAGGATAGATAATCAAACATGAGTGCTTGACTGCTCAGGGGCTCAAGGCTGTTGTGAATCCTGCTGCCTCCTATACCTCTTGGCCTTCTGACAGCTCTGCACATGCACCTGTTTTGCACTCTTACCCTGCTAAGCACTCCTGGATTTTTATCAAAGCAAAATCCTTTCCCTGCATGCACTCCCATATGTGGGTATTGTCTACGTTCTTGTCACAGTGAACCCAAAGCATGGCACTGTTCTAGCTAATAAGAAGGGAAATCAGCTCTGTCCCAGCCAAAACCAGGACAATATGCCAAGCAGTTTGCACTGATCCAGCACCTCCTGAGTACCTGCAGCTCCCTCTGATGATGGGAGGGTGAATGTTAGGGCCGAATTCTGTCAAGCCTCTCAAGCCACAGCAGGTTTCAGCAAGGACTACTCTTTCAGGAGAGATTAGTGGGCTCAAGTGATGAAAAGATAAGTGTATGCTTTCCTCAGCTGGAATTAAATCTGGAGGAAATAAGGTTCTACAATGGGGGGAGAAATCACAGGTGGTGTTGATGATAGGAACAAAAGAAGAAGAAAACATAATAAAACCTGAGATCATTTATCAGTTGACACTGAAGGGATTGCAACCTGCAGCAGAGGCAAATTCTTTTTCTCCTCTATGGAGAAAGAGATAAGCAGAGAAAAATCCTCCAGTAAGGGGTTCCTTGGAGACAGTCATCCCAGTCTGAAAAATTTGTTTCTGAAGTGCTCAGTTCCCACCACTGCAATGCCTAATGACAGGGACATTTGACAACACAGTCTTTTCTGATACTGAGCCTGTGTGAAAAAGGAAACTCTCTGTTCCTCTGTCTTCACTGCTGGAGTTTATGACAGAATAAAATGTATGTGCTTGCTGAATACTTTTTGCTCCCCATGCTTAAAACTTTATGCTCCAGCATCATTTATGCCCCAGCATCGTTTATGACCCAATATCATTATTATCATAAACTCTTTATGCAACCTGCTGAGTAGGAAAAGTGTGAGAAGAGCCTAGCTGGGCTCCCAGTGCATACCTAGACATTATGTGAATGCAGTGTTTAAATGAATTAGCATGTCAGACTGGGCTCCTTCTCTGTGGCATCCCAGGAGCTTATTCCCAGCTGTGCCTACATCAACTGCTGATGTCAGTCTGGCCCTGGCCTTCCAATTTATTTACTTCATTTAGCTAATTTAAGCTATCTGAATATACAGGGGGGTTGGGATAGTTACCAACCCAGCAGCCTTACACCAGTTGCCAATGGACAGAGGGACAGAACTTTTCAGCATCTTGACAATTTCTAGACAAGCAGTTGAAATTCACCCAACTATTGTAGATGCATTGTTGTATCTCACAACCAAAGATAGATTCACCCAATTATTGTAGATGTGTTGTTGTATATCACAACCAAAGACAGATTCACCCAATTATTGTAGATGTGTTGTTGTATATCACAACTAAAGATAGATTCACCCAATTATTGTAGATGTGTTGTTGTATCTCACAACCAAAGACAGATTCACCCAATTATTGTAGATGTGTTGTTGTATATCACAACTAAAGATAGATTCACCCAATTATTGTAGATGTGGTGTTGTATCTCACAACAAAAGAAAGATAAAGCTCCCATTGGCTTGAGTGGGAATGCAAGGAGAACAGTAACTGAACCCAGTCTGGAGCAAGCTTGGCCCCATCCACTTGACACCCACCCCTCAGATATTCATAGACATTGATCAGATCCCCTCTCAGTCTTCTCAAGAAGAGAGCCTCAGGGCTCTCATAGGGGAGATGCTCAAGTCCCCTCATCATCTTCATGGCTTTCCATTGCATTCTCTCCAGCAGGTCTCTGTCTCTCTTCAACTGAGGAGCCCAAAACTGGACACAGTATTCCAGATGTGGTCTCACCAGGCCGGAGTAGAAAGGTAGAAGAACTTCCCTAGCCCTGCTGGACACCTTTCTTGATGCACCCCAGGATCCCATTGGCTCTCTTGGCCACAAGGGCACATTGCTGTCCAATGCAGAACTTGCTGTCCACCAGCACTCCAAGGTCTTTCTCTGTGGAGCTGCTTTCCAGCAGGGCAGCCTCTAACCTGTCCTGGTGCCTGTTGTTATTCCTCCCCAGGTGCAGGACCCTGCACTTGTCCTTATTGAACTTCATGAGGTTTGCCTTCACCCAGCTCTCAGCCTGTCCAGGTCACGTTGGATGCTGCACAGCCTGACAGGGGTCAGCCACCCCTCTCCCCCCCAGTTTTGTATCATCAGAACTTGCTGAGGGTACTCTCAATGCCCTCAGCCAGGTTGTTGATAAAGATTTTGAACAAAACTGGACCCAGCACTGATCCCTGGGGGACACCACCTGCCACAGGCCTCCAAGTTGACTCTGTGCCACTGATGACAACCGTCTGAACTCTGTTGTGTTGTGTTTCTGTTCTCTGGTAAGAAGAGTTACCCCCCTACAGCTGTGCCAGCCCTTGGGGATGAAATACTAAAATCACAAGGCATTCAGTACAGGCCCTGCAACAACAACAAAATGGCAAGCATTCCATGGATGTAAATTACATTGCTTGGATTTGCACAACAGCACTTTAGTCATTAGAGGGAGAAATAGACTTGCAATGTGTTTTTGAGAAGAAACACACAACAATAATTTTATTTACCTTACACTTTAACCTCCTAATGTGCACATGTGCATGGAGGACTTGTTTCTGCAAACTTCGGTTATCAAAGAAGTGCCAGACTGCAGTTAATTGAATATTGCTGCCCCTTGAGCTTGAGCAGAAAGTCAGGAATGAGCAGTGCTGCCTGCATTCAGGAAAGAAATCCATGATGTGCACAAGGTAGATTCTTGCCACAATGCTGGCTGCCCCAGGGAGCCTTGGCTGATTCACCTGAAGGCTGTGCAGCCATTCAGTGAGACCTGGACAGACTGAGAGCTGGGCAAAGAGAACCTAATCAGGTTCAACAAGGATAAGAGCAGAGTCTTGCACCTGGGAAGGAATAACTGCACCAGTAGAGGTTAGAAGATGATCTGCTGGAGAGCAGCCCTGTGGAGAAGGACCTGGGAGTCCTGGTGGATAAGAAGTTATCCATGGGACAGCAATGTGCCCTTGTGGCCAAGATGACCAAGGGGATCTTGGGGTGCATTAAGAGGAGTGTGTCCAGCAGAGCCAAGGAGGTTCTTCCCCTCTACTCTGCCCTGCTGAGGCCTCACCTGAAGTATTGCATCCAGTTCCGGGCTCCCCAGTTCAAGAGGGACAGGGATCTACTTGAGAGAGTCCAACGGAGGGCTGCAAGGATGATTAAGGCACTGCCCTATGAGGAGAGGCTGAGAGCCCTGGGGCTGCTTACTCTGGAGAAGAGAAGACTGAAAGGGGATTTAATAAATGTCTATAAATATCTGAGGTCTGGGTGTCAAGAGGAAGAGGACAGGCTCTGCTCAGTTGCACCCTGTGATAGGACAAGGGGTAACGGAGACAAACTACAGCACAGGAGGCTCCACCTCAACATGAAGAGGAACTTCTTCACTGTGAGGGTCAAGGAGTACTGGAACACTCCAGTTGTGTGGAGTGTTGTGGAGTCTCCTTCTCTGCAGACTTTCAAGACCCGTCTGGATGTGTTCTTGTGTGACCTGCACTAGATTCTATGGTCCTGCTCTGGCAGGGGGGTTGGACTCCATGATCTTCAGAGGTCCCTTCCAACCCTAACATCCTGTGATCCTCTGATCCTAGGTGATCCTGCTTTGGCAGGGTGTTGGACTCAATGACCTCCAGAGTTCCCTTCCTACCCCTAATATCTGCTTTGATCACATACACACAGTCACACATATGTAAGGAAATCAGAGAACACAGGAAAAGTAGGTTGTTCAAGAACATTTTTTTTATTTACAAAGTTCTTTTCTTTCTAGAAGAAAACATTCAGTTTGATGAAGAAATTATGCCATTTGCAATCACTTTGAGCTAGCATTTTATTTTTAGTGATGAAACATTGTTGTTTAAATTGAGGACCATACAGAAATTCCTCCAGACTGGATGGTCTCCAGGGAGTGGACACAGGAAATTGTAGTCTTTGTTCACAGAATCATAGAATGACAGAAACATCCAGGTTGGAAAAGACCCTCAGGATCACCAAGTCCATAACCCTGCTCTCCAAGGGTCACCCCTAAACCATAGCTCTAAGCACCACATCCAAACAACCTTTAAACACATCCAGAACTGGGGACTCAACCACCTCCCTGGGCAGCACATTCCAATGCCTGACCACTCTTGCTGTAAATTTTTTTTCCTAATGTCCAGTCTAAACCTACCCAGTGGCAGCTTGAGGCCATTCCCTCTTGTTCTGTCACTAATTACCTGTGAGAAGAGACCAGCAGCAGCCTCTCCACAAGGTCCTTTCAGGTAGTTGTAGAGAGCAATGAGGTCTCCCCTCAGCCTCCTCTTTTCCAAACTAACCATCCCCAGCTCCTTCAGTTGCTCTTCATCAGATTTATTCTCCAGGCCCTTCCCCAGCTTCCCTGCCCTCCTCTGCATTGGCTCCAGCACCTCCACATCTCTCTTGTATTGAGGTGCCCCAAACTGGACATCCCATCCTGCATCTCCCTATATAATTGAAATTCACAGCCCATTTTCTGTTTCTCTCTTCTCTCTGCCCCCAGCACGGCAGCTGTTATCTCTCTTGGGTTTTGGGGGAGTTTGTGTCCTTCTGCAGCCTTCTGTGACCCAGGGAGGTTGTGGAGTCTCTCTCTCTGGTGATATTCAAGACCTGCATGGATGTGTTCCTGTGTCATCTGGTGTAGGTGATCCTGCTCTGGCAGGGGGGTTGGACTGGATGATTTTTTGAGGTCCCTTCCAGCCCCTAACATTCTGTGATTCTGTGATATATTCCCTTTGTGCCTTTATATCTTTTCTATTTTTGGTTGGGTGTTTTGTTTGTTTGTTTGGTTGGTTGGTGTTTGTAATTAGTATTTTTCATTTAACCTCCAATTCTGTGTGAGTGTTTTAATTTAGTCCTTTGGGGTAAAACACTTTCTGTCCTTTTACCCTTTTAGCTTGTGGCTCAAAAAAGGGGCAACTACACATTGCATTTTTCCATTGTAGTGACTGTCTCAGGGAGCTACACTTTCAGAGTTCTACTCAAAACAGCTGCAAGTCCCATGACACATGCAGCTGTTCCCTGATGGAGCAGTGTGGTACCTCCTAGAAGATTTTTAGGCTTGACCTTAGGAAGAAGTTCTTCCCAGAAAGAGAGATTGGAATGGGCTGCCCAGGGAGGTGGTGGAGTCTATGTCCCCACCAGGAGAGGTGTTTAAGAAGAGACTGGATGAGACACTCCGTGCCATGGTCTAGTTGATTAGATAGGGTTGGGTGATTGGTTGGACTTGATGATCTTGGAGGTCTTTTCCAACCTGGTTGACTCTGTGACAGTCACTGGAGCTATAAAGGGGTTACCTCACCAGCACCCTGGAGAGGACCATTTCCCACACACTACTCTTGAAGGGAAACACAGTCTGTAGTGGGATGACCTGAAGCACTGTTTCCAGCCAGGTCAGCGTCAGACACTTCAGCATGGTAATATTGAGTCTTAATCAAAAAATCCAAAATGAAATGGTTTCACCATGGCTCTTTAAAATATCTTTCAGGTAAGTGTTTCTCCTGAAATATGTCAGTGTACAGTGCTTTTGCCCCAGTGGCTGATTCAAGTAAATAAATGCAGTAAACAGAAATAAATGAAGTAAATAAACCCAAATCATAGAATCATAGAATTATGGAATCATAGAATCATGGAATCATAGAATCATAGAATTATAGAATTGTAGAATCATAGAATCATGGAATCATAGAATCATAGAATCATGGACTCATAGAATCATAGAATTATAGAATCATAGAATCAGAATCATAGAATCATGGAATCATAGAATCATAGAAACATGGAATCATAGAATCATATAATTATAGAGTCATAGAATCATGGAATCATAGAATCATGGAATCATAGAATCATAGAAACATGGAATCATAGAATCATATAATTATAGAGTCATAGAATCATGGAATCATAGAATCATGGAATCATAGAATCATAGAAACATGGAATCATAGAATCATAGAATTATAGAGTCATAGAATCATGGAATCATGGAATCATAGAATCATGGAATCATAGAATGGTCTGGGTTGGAAGGGGCCTCTGAAGGTCAACTAGTCCAAGCCCCTTCTGCAGTCAGCAGGGACACCCTCAACTAGATCAGGTTGCCCAGAACCCTGTTGAGCCTGACTTTGAATATCTCCAGGGATGGGGCCCCAACCACCTCCTTGGGCAAACAGAGGAATTCCCCTGCGAAAATATACCTAGAAGGAAAAGTGTACACAATTTTTTTGTTATCCCTGCACCCTAAACAGCAACTTCTTTTTTTTGTTGTTGTTACAAAATGGACTGCTCTGGGGAGTGCTGCACCCGGGAGGCACTGCAGAAAGTGATGAGACTGCTCAAACTTGATGGGGCCTGAGCAACTTGATCTAGTTGGAGATGTCCCTGCTCACTTCAGGGAGGTTGGATGAGATGACCTTGGAGAGACCCTTCCAACCCAATGCATTCTATGACTCTATTCTACGCTCCCTTGTGTAATCCTGGGGCCATGTCCTTGAGTCTGGGCTGCCTTTGTTAAAGGCGATGGCTGTCGTTTCCTTTAAAGTCCTGGCTGGGTTAGGAGCCCTCCTTCCTGTCTCAGACACTGCCAGAGGTCAGAGCTGTCACTCAGCAAGCCCAGGGTCAGCTTATCCCTCTGCTCCCAGGCACTGTGAAAGGATCAGCTGCTGCAGTTTCGAAGGCAGGAGACGTTTGGAAGCTGGGCGGCGTTTGGACCCTTTTGTAGGCACACATCAGAGTTTCCTCTCACGTACAGAAGCTGCAAATCAGCCTGTCCTGTCCTCCCCGAAATCACCCTGTCCTCCCTGCAATTTGTTCTCCTGATGGCTGCACTGTCATTTAGGATGAAGCAAGAATGTATCAGGTATTTTTCCATCTCGTGAAGGCCAGTCACAACATTGTGCTGAGAGCAGCAGAAAATGCCCTTCAGAATAACAACATAAAGTCTTATTAACAGCTTCTAAAATGTCCTGGTGCAGAACATTTCCCTTTTTTTTTCTTTTTTCTATTTTTTTTCCCTTTGTGTGACTGCCATAAACATCTGTCCAGGTCTGTAACACAGCAATGACAGAAAACGAACCACTGCCTCAAAGAGTTCTAAAATCTCAGTCTTGCTTGGATTCAGAATTAAGCTTTAAAATGTCTTTTAATGATACAGTCTGTGGCTTTTCCTGACAACTTGTGGGTCACATGTGCAAGCACCATGTGTACCCCCTATCAGTGAGGTGTCCAACAACTGCAGACAGAATGGAGGTGCAGGGGATGGGCTGACACACAAGAAATGGGTTGACAGACAAGGGCCACAAGGATGGCTGGAGCACTTCTCCTATGAGGATAGAATGAAAGAGTTGGGGCTATTCAGTCTGAAGAAGAGAAAGGGCTCTGAGGAGACCTTATTGTGGCCTTCCACAAAAAAGCTGGGGATGGACTTTTTAGGGTGTCAGGCAATGATAGGAATAGGGGAAATGGAATAAAATTAGAAATGGGGAGAATCAGGTTGGATGTTAGGAAGAAATTCTTCACTATGAAGCTGGTGAGACACTGGAACAGGTTGCCCAAGAAGTGGTAGAAGCCTCACCCCTGGAGGTTTTTAAGCCCAGGCTGGACGTGGCTGTGAGTAACTTGATGTAGTGTGAGGTGTCCCAGCCCATGGCAGGGGGGTTGGAACTAGGAGATCCTTGGGATCCCTTCCAACACTAACAATTCTGTGATTCTATGGTTCTAAATGTGCTCCAGTCAGCTCTTCTGACCCAGTAGTCTGCCCCTGCCAGCAGAAGGTGGCAAAGAACAGTGGAACAGAAATTACAGTGCTAGGAGCCCACAGCTTTGTCAGCAGCTGCCATCGAGTACTGCAGTTAGACAAATGTCCTTAGCAGAAATGTGTTGTCTTGGTTTGAGCAGACAGGAAGATATTTTAGCCCCTCCAAAAGAGTAAAATCAAAACACTCACAGAGAATCAGAAATTTAACTGGAAATGCTATTCACAAATGTGTGTGAAAATACAAAAGACACAAATTCACGTTCAGCCTCAGCCCAGTTTTCCACCTGGGCTTTCCCAAAACCTCACTGGGACAAAACCTTCCCCTCAACCAGGCCAAAACCCAGGCTTCAATGCCCACCCTCCCAACACCCCCCCTACCTCCAATGAATGACTCTCTGCCTCCCCAACCTGGGTGAGGATTGAACAGCAAAAATTATCTGAAGGCTGAAAACCTCCCCCAGAATACCACAGAGCTAACAGCTGATGAGTGCTGGGAGCAGAGAGAGAGAAAAGGGGAAGGACAGATTGCAATGTCTGTTCATAGAGGGGGGTGCAGGATGTTGTGAAAGAAATCCCAAAGATTACACTTCCCTGTGTCCACCTCCTTGTACTTCTCTGGTGCTTCCAGAGGACCTTTTCTCTATGGCTAAGTCATCCACTCTTAAACCACAACATCTGTTCTTACTCAGTTGTGCTGGATTTGGCTGGGATAGTGTTTTCTACCTACTAGCTAGAGCAGTGCTGTGTTTTGAATTCCAATTGAAACAATGTTGATCGTTTCAGGATGTTTTTGTTACTGATGATCAGCACCTACAGAATTACAGAATCATGGAATTAACCAGGTTGGAAAAGACCTTTGAGATCATCCAGTCCAACCTATCACCCAACACCATCTAATCAATTAAATCATGGCACTAATGCCTCATCCAGGCTTTTTTTTTAAACACTTCCAAGAACAGTGACTCCATGAACTCCCTGGGCAGCACATTCCAATGGCCAATCTCTCTTTCTGGGAAGAATTTCTTCCTAACATCCAGCCTAAACCTCCCCTGGCACAGCTTGAGACTCTGTTCTCTTGCTCTGTTGCTGCTTGCCTGGGAGAAGAGACCAACCCCCACCTGGCTGCAACCTCCCTTCAGGCAGTTGTAGAGAGCAATAAGGTCTCCCCTGAGCCTCCTCTTCACCAGGCTAAACACCCCCAGCTCCCTCAGCCTCTCCTCACAGGGCTGTGCTCCAGACCCCTCCCCAGCTTGGTTGCCCTTCTCTGGACATGTTCCAACATCTCAACATCTTTCTTGAACTGAGGAGCCCAGAACTGGACACAGTACTCAAGGTGTGGTCTAACCAGTGCTGAGTACAGGGGCAGAATGACTTAGCACACAGTCAAAGCCTTTTCTGTTTCTCACACCACCACATCAGTGAGTAGGTGATGGTGCACAAAAAGTTATGAGGGGACACAGATGGGACAGATGACCCCAAATGACCATGGGATAGTCTATGTCATATGACATCGTGTTCAGAGTATGAACTAGGGGAAAGTTGACTGGGAAAGCACTGCTTGAGGACCACCTGGACATCAGTTTGTTGGTGGTGTTTGCAATTGCATCACTGGTCTTTCTTGGGTTATGTTATTTTCCTTTTAATTATCATCTGTTATTTGCCTTTTAATTATCATCATCATCATCATTATATTTCATATAAATTGATTTATTACGATGAATTATTATTCCTGTAAATTAATATAAGGTTATAGCAATTAAAATACTAGTATATAAATGATTAAACTGTTCCTATCTCAACTCATGGGTCTTCTCATTTTTTTACCCTTCCAATTCTCTCCCCAGTCTTGTGGGAGGAGAGAGCAAGCAAGAAGCTGTGTGGTACCTACTTGCCAGCTGGGTTTAAACCCCAGCACTCAGTGCATGTGACATATGTACAGGTCATTTATCTCAGTGCAAATGTCATTAATTACTTTGCTGGAGCACCTCCAGAGCTACACCACGAATGCAGGTGCTGGCCTGTGGCTGTGTGTTTGTGCAATTCCCACCTCCAGGGTGATCCCAGTGGTGATCTGGTAAGCTCCACCCAGCTGGTCTGAAAGGACAAGACCAGCCCAAGCCTGTAGGTTAAGAAACTCATGTCTTCCAGGAAACACATGAGAAGAACAGAATGTTCATTTCAGGCTCTTCCTTAAAGCTGTGCTCCAGAATGTGGAGGCTGGAAAATTGCTTACAGCGAAAGAAATCTGCGTCATCTAACAGCTGATGAACTCCTTGGTTGGGGACACAGGGCCAAAATCTGCAGGGACATAATGCTGTGGAGCAAGCCATATGGAGCCCAGTCCTTGGATGGCAGAGTGAAGCTGGGTGTCTGGGCGGAGATCAGCTGGAGAAGTGGCAGAGGCAGTTTCTCTTCACTTTTGTCTATAAATGCCATGTTAGGGAAGATAGGATTAGCAAGTGGTCACATGTGCTTCCTCCAGGCTCCTCAGTGCTGAAGTCCTGCATGGGATGCTAATGATGCTAATGGCTCATGGCCAATTCCCTCTGCCCACCTTTCATGAGCAGGTTCCAAGACAGTCCTGCCGCTCTGCAATGCATCTGCATTCTGGCAGAGGCGAAAACTCACCTTGAGATCTGCTTATGGCCAGCTTGGGTGCTACAGGCTGAGGTCCCCAGATCCTCCCAGTTAGATCTGCTAATTTCTCTGCAGTTCCTTCAGCTGCTGTTGTTGCTGTTGTGTTTTGCACAGGCTCTACCTGGGCATCGGTATGAATCAGGGTCCTCAGCCCCTGGTTATAGACAAAGGGCCACAATCTCAGCTGACACTCACCACTGATGGTTTGAAAACTCTGTTCCATGCTATGAAGACTTAATGGGCTATGGTGTGGTTCACTATAAGTGTACTGCTCTGGGGGGGGTCACTTCATACATCCCTATGTATCACCTATACCAACATAATCAATCTTCTGGCCTCATGTCTTCCTTCCTCCATTTCAGCTTTAGTCTCTTCTTCTTATTCTACCATTCAGAACTGTTCCAAATAATAATATTTAAGCATAATTTTGTCTCCTTCTCACAGTGTTGTGCAAGCACATGACACAGTTGGTGCAGCATGAAGTCAGTGAAATACCAATTTAGCAAACCTCTGGAAGGCAATTCTTCCTATACATTAACTATATGGAGATAATAATGGAGATTAATGGAAGAATTGACAGCATAACTCCCAAAATTGTAGGAACTGAGCTTTGTCTCACTTCTCCTATAATTCAAAGCACTTGCTCAGCTTTCTGCAGAAGTATGAAACTATGCTTGTGATTTGGAGTAAAATCATGCTGTACATGAAACCTAGAAACTGAATCTCTGGCATCAAAAATAGCTATTTATGTCACACTATCAATAAAGACAGGCTGGATTTGAAGGTTCTTTGGGATTTTTTGGTATGTTTCACAGAATTACAGAATTAACCAGTTTGGAAAAGACCTTTGAGATCATTTAGCCCACCCTATCACCCAACACCATTTAATCAATTAAATCATGGCACAGAACAAGAGGACACGGTCTCAAGCTGCGCCAGGGGAGGTTTAGGCTGGAGGTGAGGAGAANTAACATCCAGCCCAAACCTCCCCTGGCACAACTTGAGACTATATCCTCTTGTTCTGTCACCAGTTGCCTGGCAGAAGAGACCAACCCCCACCTGGCTACAACCTCCCTTCAGGCAGTTGTAGACAGCAATAAAGTCTCCCCTGAGCCTCCCCTTCTCCAGGAGAAGGAGTTTGTTTGTTTTATCTGACCTTAAACCAAAATTATTCACAATTCTTTAGGAAGAATAAAAAAAAAAAATCAGTACCAATTAAATACATTTAGCCCTACATCAGATTGGAGAACTGCTTCCTTTAGGGGGAAGAAACATGCTTCTGCCCACACCTCTCACACAGCTAATAACTTGGGCTCTTTGCACAGGCAAAGGGATCTGAAGTCAATGGAAAAAACAATGTTATGTGGTTAATATAGTTAATGAAGTAGAGATCTGCCTCCTCCATGGGCCACTGAACAACATCAGCCAATCACTCCTTGTGACAGGTAACCACTGAGCTCTCTGACAGAAGCAGAAGAAAGAAGGATGAAGAAATGTCCCATTTTCCTCCAGACACATCCACAACTGGACTGTTGGTGTCTGAGAGAACAATGCTTTCCTGGCTCTGCCTACCCTGCCTAAAGAGGAATCTCCTACCTCTCTTTCAGCAGCTGGAAACCTGGAGTCTCATGGACACAAAGAAGTTTATAACCTTTCCTCTAGGCGGGTGTAAATCCACTGCCTTTCGAGAGGAATCAAAAGTTTCATGGTCTCAGATTTGAATCTTTGGCCAGGAGTAGGAAGAAAATAGGTTTTCATTGCCTGGGGCAGGACATCAGAGAAAGTAAAGATCCTTTATAAAAGGATTTTCTCTGTTCATTTTTTTTCAGGAACTGCCTTAAGTAAAGATTTCTCTTAAAAACCTCCCTGTGCTTAATAAAAACCTAACTAAAGAACAGATTACTGGAAGCAAACAACTGCTGAAAAATAAAATCTTTTATTAAATGCTCTGAATGCTTCCACTTCGTGAGATTTAAAAATGGAACATTCAGTTTTGCATTTTCTTAAAATTCATAATGCTTTCAAGCTTGTCGCCAACACTTTTCTTTCTTTTCTATTTTTTTCTTTAATCTGTTTATAGAAATATCTCTTCTCTGGGAAATGCAAGTCAATGCTAGGATTGCATGAAATTTTTTTTTTGGTTAAAATATTGTCAAGGACAAAGACAGGAAAAATGAAATATGGGGGAAAAAAAAGGTTGCAAAGTAATTCTGTGAATAAAACACTCACCAAAACTACTGCTTTTAGCAGCAGCAATATCAGAAGACTTTTAGACCTTGCCTAATTACAGGCAAATTTAAAATGCATCTGAAACAGAGTTAACCAAACTGCATTAGGTTGAAAATCAGCAATGAGGGCTGCATAAAATTAACTAAAATTAATTTTCCCTATAAGATTCAATTGGAATAATTGTATTATTTGCTGTTTAAACAGTCCAAGAGGCCAGGAAAGATTTTCACAGTATTTTCTCTGTTTTTTTTTTTTTTTTCTCTTTTGCACAAAGAAACACAGACAGCAATAGCAGGGTTGTCACAAATTTAGATGTGGAGAGACCCTGTTCTGTTTTGCAAATGCAGTGTGCCTCTCTTAAATTCCCCACCCTGCAGACCTAGTGTGAAGGCTGTGCCAAGGATATTTAAGCAGAAGGGTGCTGAGCATCCTTATGTCTATGCACACAACCTTACCACAAAATTGAACTGTTTTGGGAAGGAGGAGCAAAGCATCTAATATTATCTGATGGTCCCCATGCTGGCATTTCTGCATTGATAAATGGTTGCCTATATGACCACGCCAGTCATGTAGTAGGAGACCACAGAAGTCTTTACCACCTGGCTTTATTAAATTTCTGTGTCAGAATGAATAAACCCCTCAGCATCACAATCTGCACCTACAGCACCTCTCCCCTGAGGCTTTGACATAGTAAGAGTGGGGAGGGATGTTGCTTACTCCATGAATCACAAAAATCACAGAATCAACCAGGTTGGAAAAGACCTCAGAGATCATCAAGTCCAACCTATGACCTAATACCTAACACCTCCTGACAACTAAACCATGGCTCCAAGTGCCACATCCAAGCTTTTTTTGAACACCTCCAGGGACAGTGACTCCACCACCTCCCTGGGCAGCACATTCCAATGGGCAATTGCTCTTTGTGTGAAGAACTTTCTCTTCACCTTGAGCCTAAACTTCCCCTGGTGCAGCTTGAGACTGTGTCTTCTTGTTCTACCACTGGTTTCCTGGCAGAAGAGACCAACCCCCATCTGGCTACAGCCTCCTTTCAGGTAGTTGTAGACAGCAATGAGGTCTCCCCTGAGCCTCCTCTTCTCCAGACTAAACACCCCCAGCTCCCTCAGCCTCTCCTCACAGGGCTGTGCTCCAGACCTCTCCCCAGCCTCATTGCCCTTCTCTGGACATGTTCAAGTATCTCAATGTCCTTCTTAATTTGAGAAGCCCAGAAGGCACAAGCCACCTGAGATAAAGCCTTATGCTCCCTGGCATGCTGCTGTCAGCAGAGCAATGGATGCTCTCACAGCATCCAGCAGCAGTGCTACCTGTCTGAAATCTGCTGCTGGAACTGATCCTGTAAGCAAAGCAGAGGTATTTCCTGGGAACATGGCAGTGCTTGCTGGACTGAGAGCAGAAAAAAGAATGTGTGTCTTTTGCACAGGAATGCAGACCCACTACCATTACCTCCTGCATTTAATTTGGGGCTGGGCTGGGCAGATTTCCAGCCTGCACACCTGGAGTGGTGGATGGGGTGCATCATGCAACCCTGCCCAACCTGTACCTGCTTCACATCAGAGTCTGTTCTGCTTCATGGTAACCGAAGTCATGTCCCAGTTACCCTTCACAAGCTACCTTTAGCTCTATATGTACTTGTCTTTTAAAGACAGCTGATATTCTTTTATGAATATTTATTTACTCATTTGAAAGATTTCTTTTGAAATTACATAAATGGTGACGTGTTTGTGAATATGACCCTTAGATTACATTGCTTGGCATGACTGCACTTCATTGGTTGATATAATGGCATTTCGACTTCTTTTTTCCTGAGTAATGAGGCTAATGTTCTGATTTTGATCCAGTAAAGGCTTTGCTGTTGATTTTACCAGGCACAGTATCAAGGAGCAGGTATGCTGTTATGTTTCAATCATTCACTGAATGGAAAGTCAAAGTCTTGTAAGTTTGAGTTTGCATTTTCTAGGTAAAAAAATAACAACAACAACAAACCCCAGACATGCTCATGGAACTTCTTGTAGCCTGAAGGACATCTGGGTTAAAGCCTGTGACAGGTGAACCAGGAGCATGACTAAGTAGCTGCAGTCAGAGAAATTAAGGCTTTGAATAACAATTTGAAAACTTACCTGTATGAAAAAAAAACACTTCTGTGTATTGTATTTGCTGCAGTCTTCCAGAGCTTGGAAGAAATTGCAAGCTATGGCATTTGTTTTGATTTAAAGCTATCTGCAGTGCATTTTAGATCATATGGTGAAGGGTCTTGTATCCTAAATGGCAGCTCCACTTCTACTTTCCCATACAAAGAGTAATGTGAGTATTGGTCCATAATGCCTGCATGTCAGTCATGGTAACATTGAGGCAGGTGAGCACTCAGCAGGAGGAGAAGGAGCTGGATAAGGTCATTCAAAACCCTGCTCCCTTTTGCTGTTAATAGGAGGGGCTGGTTGCTACATAGCCTGTTAAAGACTGGGACATCAGTATGCTGTGCTGGCACCATCATCCTGAACACAGCTGTGGGATTTCACATTTGACATCCAGCAGGGCTGTGTTCCAATCTGTAGACATCACTGCTGCTCATTGTGCTGCTTTAAGATGCAAGAGAACAGAAGTTAAAACCTGAGCTTAAGGTGAAACAAGTGGAGCCTGTCAGTGAAAGACAGAGTCATAGAACCATAGAATTGTTTTGTTTTGAAAAGACCTCTAAGATCAGTGAGTCTAATCACTGACCTAACGCTACTGTGGCTGTTGAACCATCTCCTGAAGTGCAGTATGATATCCACAAGAAAGAGCCTATGGTCTCTAGGTAAAAGGGTGACTGTTTTTGTGAGCAGTTGCATTTATTCCCTGAAGCATTCTGTGTTTCACTTGAGCTCACTTGGGAGTGAGTGTCTTGGGGCTGAGTGTCTTGAGGCTGTATTTAGTTTAAAAGATTTATCTCATGGTTAAATAAATCTCGTCTGCTGTCGCCCTTGATACAAACAACTTTATTTTTCCTGATACAGGCAAATTATAAGTCAGGCAGAATGTCCTTTCCATTCATCTTATGACCTGTGTTAACCAAAGATTACTTTCTGGGAGCCTTTTTTTATTAAAGCCCTGTTCTGTTTCTCCTCTCTCTTGATTCTGCCCTGGTGAGGTGGCATCTGGAGCATTGTGTCCAGTTCTGGGCCACTCAGTTCAAGAAGGACCTCAGGGAACTGCTTGAAAGAGTCCAGTGCAGAGCCACACAAATAATTAAGGGAACGGAACATCTTCCTGATGAGGAGAGACTGAGGGAGCTGGGGCTCTTCAGCCTGGAGAAGAGGAGACTGAGAGGTGACCTCATTCATGTTTATAAATACATAAAGGCTGAGTGCCAAGAGGATGAAGTCAGGCTCTTCTCAGTGATGCCCAATGACAGCACAAGGAGCAATGGGTGGAAGTTGAGGCATAGGAAGTTCTGTGTGAACATGAGGAAAAAGTTTTTTACTGTGAAGGTGGAGGAATCCTGGAACAGGCAGCCCAGGGGGGTTGTGGAGTCTCCTTCTCTGGAGGTATTCAAAACCCACTTGGATGCTTTCCTGTGTGATCTGGTCTAGGTGATCCTGCTCTGGCAGGGGGTTAGACTAGATGATCTTTCAAGGTCCCTTCCAACCCTTGTGAGTCTCTGTGAATCTGTGAACCCCAGTCAGCAACTAAGCACGACGCAGCTGCTCGCTCACCTCCCCCTGCAGAGAGGTGCAGGAGACAATGGGGAGAAAGAAAAAGCAAAACTCATGGGTTGAGAAGAGGGCAGTTTACTAGGATAGAAAAGGAAGAAAATAATAATAATGGTAAAAAAAAAAAACCACAATACATACACAAAACAAGTGGTGCACAGAGAAATTGCTCATCATTTGCTGACTGATGCCCAGCCAGTTCTCAGACAGCTTTACACTGGGCATGGCATCATATGGTCTGGAATAGCCCTTTGGTCAGTTTGGGTCAGATTGTCCTCTCCAACATCTTGTGCCCCACCAGTCTTCTCACTGACAGCATGAGGGCCTGAAAAGTGTCTGACTTAGTATAAACATTAGTTAGCAACTGCTAAACCATCAGTGTGCTATCCACATTATTCTCACCCTAAACCCAAACCACAGCACTGTACTGCCTCCTAGGAAAAAAATGAGCCCTGTCTCAGCTGAAACCAGGACGACTCATGTTGCAACTCATGGAAAGCAAACCAAAGTATCTCTTTATGGGCATTCAGGCCTTAGGTTACAAAAGTTATTGCTAATTTTTATTGAACTTGCGTGCATGACAGCAGCTGTGGCTGGGTTATGATTGTAAAAACGTAGAGAGGAAAGTGGATCTTGGATATACAGCAGCACAGGGCTCGTGCCCCACCTGTGCCTTCCTGCTCAAGGAGTGTTTCATGTGTTTGCCAATAAAGGCACTCAGTTCCCAGGAAGGATTATTTCTTCTTTGTAACTATCAATAAAATTTAATGCAATATTGATGCCTCTTTATGTCTTTGGGGTCATAGGAAAAGAGAAATCGCAAGCACTAAATCAGTGCTGTTAAAACGCAACTGATTCTGAAAATTGTTTCCCTTTTTTTCTGCTGACTTTTTGCTCTCTCCACACTTTACCATCTCTCTACCACAGATTCACAGATCATCCATGGATCTGCCACTGAGATGTTTGTAATCTAATACACAGAGCCCGTTGTCTAACTCTCTCTGCCATGCATCACCAGGTGATGCCCAGACTGTCCTCTTTAACTGCAAATAGGTTGAAGGGAAATATTGACCAGTGGAAATACATTGGAAGGAAATGCTGACAATAGTAGTAAAAACACAGGGGGGAAAAAAAAGTCAGAGGCATCAAACACTTTGCCTATAAATGCTCATGTTTAGTAAATAGTCTTTCAGTTCAACTCGTTTAAGAGATCCCAGCTGAACCACGGATTGCAGCAGGAGCTTTAATTGACAGCGAGCCTCTGGATACCAATGCAGACAAAGGTGAGATGGATCCAGCCCTTACAAATTAATTTTCTTTTCCTTTTGTGACCTCATTTAGTAGTAATATCAAGTTCATTGGCTTTTGTTAATTTTTCTGTCTTCACAGCATTTCTTAAAACATACAAAGTGGGTTTGTTCATGTTTCTCTGTATCTGGAGTACTATGGAAAGTGAGATTATGCCTTAAATCTCAGAAGAAGGAAGTGGCTTCCTTATATGTTTGAAACAAGTGGATTGTGCATTTATTCCAAGTCCTTATTCTGACTCCAACTCCAAAAAAAAGCAGGAGTTGTACCTCAGACTCCAACCTATATATTGCTGTATATGAATACATGGACATTATACCAATGCAGCTTGTAGGAGATTATTAAATATCAGGTCAGAGTTGTGTCTTCAACCTTCTGCCTCTAAATGTTATGTATATTGTTTGCATCACTCCTCAGTTCCCACCTGGAATTTATCTCTGTTGAAAACTGGTGTCTAAGACAAATAGACAGATTCTTGCCACCAGAAATCTCCTCTCTCATCTTTGACTGTAGTGGGAGTCTAGATATTAGACTGGAAGAGACATCTCATTTCTAGATAAGTGAGGTGAACCTCACAGTAGGTATCTTCAGTTGTGACCACTAGGAAGAGCCAGCATGGGACTCAAGCTGTGCAGAAGTCCAGCTGTCACAGAATCACAGAATCAGCCAGGTTGGAGGAGACCTCCAAGATCATCAAAACCAACCAATCACCTAATCCTAACTTAATCAACTAGACCATGGCACTAAGTGCCTCATCCTGTCCTGTCATTGTAAACCATTATCCTTAGAACACATTTGACTTGAAAGGGACAGTGATTTCACAGGATGTTAGGGGTTGGAAGGGACCTCAGAGATCTTCCAGTCCAACCCCCCCTGTCAGAGCAGGATCGCAGAATCCAGCACAGGTCACACAGTAACACATCCAGTCAGGGCTAGAAAGGCTCCAGAGAAGGAGAATCCACAAACTCCACAACCTCTCTGGGCAACCTGTTCCAGTGCTCTGTGACCCTCACAGTGAATTTCTTCCTCATGCTGACTTGGAACCTCCTGTGCTGTAGTTCATATCCACTGCCCCCTGTCCTATCACAGGGTGCAACTGAGCAGAGCTTGTCCCCTCCCTCCTGACCCCCTGCCCTCAGATATTTATAGTCATTTATTAAAAACAATTTATCATTTTTTTTAGCTCAATAGACATCATAGTCATTAGAATTAAATTCTACCCAGTTCTGCTACCAATAGTAGATGGCAAAGCAAAGTGAAACCCTCAGCATCCATTTGAATGTCTTGAAGATTCTTCACACTCAATATGTCAGCAAGAATTTGTCCTTTAGTGCATGGTGATGCCACAGCACTTCAACATTTCTCTCATTTCAGGGCAGCTGAAGTGAACAGGTTGGATTTTATTGTAAATATATAAACTAAAGTCTTCTAGAGAAATCCTGAACTTTGCACTTGAGAATAGCTATGCTTTGAGTGTTGAGGTTCTACATTTGAGGTTGCCTGCAAGACAAATTTTCAGTTCTAATTAAGGCTGAGGAAAATGAGAGTAATGCTAAATAGCACAAAGAAAGTTGGCTCCAGATGGTTTTAAAAAGAAATGAGGCAGTTAGAAGAGAAGACAGAGATTGCTCCTGATGCAGAGAAACAAACCATGCAATACATCTGTAACTTTAAAGCAGCTAAAAATTAGAGTTAAGGGAAGACATATCAAAAGATAAAAACAATTGTTTGGGGAAAAAAGCAAGACCTATTACTAGGCCAAAGCCTACCACTGTCTGATAGTCTAATTAAAAAGCATTCCTTAACTTGCACACTTTCTTAAATGGACAACTCTGGGCTTTTACTTTTTCTTTCAGTAGAATGCAGTTAGGAAAAGGGGATTAGAATGTTTTAATCAATGCTTGAGTGAATCCAACAGAGGGCTAGAGGGATGATGAAGGGACTGGAGCACTGCCCTATGAGGAGAGGCTGAGAGCCCTGGGGCTGTTTAGTGTGGAGAAGAGAAGGCTGAGAGGGAATCTAATAAATGTTTTTAAATATCTGAGGGCTGGGTGTCAAGAGGGAGGGGACAGGCTCTGCTCGCTTGCACCCTGGGATAAGACAAGGGGTAATGGATGTAATCTACAGCACAGGAGGTTCCACCTCAACATGAGGAGGAAATTCTTCACTGTGAGGGTCATGGAGTGCTGGAACAGGCTGCCCAGAGAGGTTGTGGAGTCTCCTTCTCTGGAGACTTTCAAGACCCATCTGGATGCATTCCTGTGAGACCTGCACTAGGTTCAATGCTCCTGCTCAGGCAGTGGGGTAGGACTCGATGATCTTTGGAGGTCCCTTCCAATCCCTGACATCCTGTGATCCTGTGAATGGTGTGCAATAAATGTCCTTAACATTTCTGTCCATCATTAGGTTGTAAATACAAACTGTGAAGTCTTTTAAATCACACCAGGCTTCACCAATACCACAATTCTGCATCACTATGTGTCAAAGGATAACAACGAAACAGCAGAAACCTGTAAAACTTTGAATGAAAATTTGAAGATCTGAAATTAAAATGTCCTAAGAAATTGTCCAGAAATTCAACTTGAAAATTTCAAAACATCATTATGAAAATAACATTTGCAAATGTCAGGCTTCCTTGTGAGAAGGGAGTGGCTCTGACCAACCTGAGATGAGCAATGACCACTTGGAAGTTTCTATTTCTTTTTGTTAGTTTGTTTTGTTTTGTTTTGTTTACCAAGCCACAATTTGTAACTATTCAAATATATTATAGAAATTTTTTTTTTTTTTTAACCTGTAGTGAGGGTTTTTTCTTTTGACTTTTTGGAATTCATTATAAGCAAGAGTAAAAGTGCTTCAATTGCATAGTCCTGTTTCTGGGCAATAGCAGTCAGGCTTGGTAGAGGAGGACTCATTTTGAGAGGAAGAGAGCTGATGTGGAATGAAAGAGACAAGTACAACTCTCCAGGGCTGTTTGCCCTTGGTTTTGTCCTTTCCTCCTTCTTATGGTCAATGTGATTCAACTTAGCCCAGAAGTTTCCCAGCCTTAGTGGGAAGGTGAGGGATCTGGAGCACAAGCCCTATGAGGAGAGGCTGAGGGAGCTGGGGGTGTTTAGCCTGGAGATAGGGAGGCTCAGGGAAGACCTTATTGCTGTCTACAACTACCTGAAGGGAGGTTGTGGCCAGATGGGGGTTGGTCTCTTCTCCCAGGCAACCAGTGACGGAACCAGAGGACACAGTCTCACAGCCAGGAGAAGCTTAGGCTGGGTGTTAGGAAGAAATTCTTCACAGAAAGAGAGATTGTCCATTAGAATGTGCTGCCCAGGGAGGTGGTGAAATCACCAAACCTGGAGGTGTTTAAAAAAAGACTGGATGGGGTGCTTAGTGCCAGGGTTTAGTTGGTTGGATGGTGTTTGGTGATAGGTTGGACTTGACGGTCTCGGAGGTCTTTTCCAACCTGGTTAATTCTGTGGTTCTGTGTGATCCTGTGAAGTAGCCACCACAGCTGCAGGTAGGTCAGTTGGGGCTTTCAATTAACATAAATGTCAACCAGAGAAAGGCGCAGAACTGTCAGCTCTGACCCTGCATTCCCAGGGTAACTCATGATGAGTCTGTCCTGGAAAACGTTTGGCTGGTCTATTGCTGATGGGGAAGAGTTAAAAAGTCCTTATTTTGCATCAAGTCAGTCTGGTAGACCAAAAGTCTTCCCTTCTACCTTGTATGTCCCAAATCATCCAGGTGAAGGGGTCCCTCACCTGAACAGATGCAATGAGCTTCTGCCTCAGATAAAAGCAAGCAGCATCCTATCTGTGATGCAAGACTGAGTCATTACCCAGCTTTAGATCCTAGTTAGAATCTGGGGCTTTTGAAGTCAGATCACAGCAAGATCCTGTAGCACTGAAGCTTTCCTTATAATGGCTGGATTTGATTACCTGCAGTTTCCCTTTTTTCCCCAAAGCCTTTCAGATTTACAGCTGTATTTTAGATCAGTCAGTGGTTTGCTCGTTTAGCCTGTAGGATTTAAATAAAACCAAATTCATCTTTCATTATAGATGCCAAACTACAGTTTTTTATGAAGCTTGGTTCAAAGCTGGTTTTCTTGATGAAATTATAAGATAAAAAAACCCTGAGCCTCAGCTAGGAAATGTTGGAACAACTTTTAACTGCAAATGGGGGACCTGCATTCTTCCCCACTCAGCATTTTTGCACACAAGTATGCTGTAAAAGTGTTTGTGAATGCTCTTGTTCAAAGCCTCATGTTTTTTGGTGGTCAGGAGCACTATGAGATAGCTTGGCCACCACAAACTTTGAACAGATGTGTAAGAATCGGTAATAAACAGAATCAGAGGGAAAAAAGAAAGAGTCTGGAAGGGACCTCTGAAGATTGTTGAGTCCAAAATCCCTGCTCATGCAGGTTCGACTATCACAGGTGTCCAGGACTGTTTCAAGTCAGGTTTGAAACATCTCTAAGGATCCATACTTCACAGCCTCTCTGAAGCAATCACCAGGATGTCCCTCCTTGGTTATCAAACCCCACAGACATCACAAATAAAGCTGAAATTCAAATGCTCCAACAACTCATGCAAATGGGTAACAGGAAAAGAGTCCTAAATGTCTGGAAGCATTTAATCAGTCACCCGTAAGATTATTTATTTGGATTTTGGCAGATGCAGACTACCTATTTTTAGCTTGTTGCAAAAAAATATTTCAGAGTGCTTGCATTCTTTACTGTGCTATTCTGTCCAACATTCCAGGACTATGTCTGGGTTGAAAAAAAGAAACAACAAGAAGCAGCAGCATTGTTATTATTTTTGGAAACAAGCAGAAATCAGTGATGTGGTACCAAACCTCAGAAATACACCTTCAATCCCTTTTCCATCAGACAATTACAAACTTATTAGTCAACAACATATTGGATTTGACTGTATACTATATGAAATTCTACAGAACTCAGTAAATTTAAGCTTATAAATATGTGCACAATCTTATGAGAACAAGCAAACTTGCCACGAGTTTAGGTTAGCCTCCTTTGTTTGACTTGTTAGAAAGAAGCCTCAGCATTAGAATCATAGAATCATAGAATCAGCAAGGTTGGAAAAGACCTCAGAGATCATCAAGTCCAACCTACCATCCAGCACCTCATGACTAACTAAACCATGGCTTCAAGTGCCAGGTCCAATCCTCCAGGGACAGTGACTCCACCACCTCCCTGGGCAGCACATTCCAATGGCCAATTACTCTTTGTGTGAAGAACTTTCTCCTCCCCTCAAGCCTAAACCTCCCCTGGTGCAGCTTGAGACTGTGTCCTCTTGTTCTGTCACTGGTTGCCTGGGAGAAGAGACCAACCCCCACCTGGCTACAGCCTCCTTTCAGTTAGTTGTAGACAGCAATAAGGTCTCCCCTGAGCCTCCTCTTCTCCAGGTTAAACACCCCCAGCTCCCTCGTGTGACAGGGGCATCAGAACTGGACACAGTACTCCAGGTGGGGTCTCCCCAGATTGGAGTAGAGGGCCAGAATCACCTCCCTTGACCTGCTGGTCACACTTCTCTTGATGCAGCCCAGGCTCTGGTTGGCTTTCTGGTCTGCAAGTGCACATTGACAGCTCATGTTGAGCTTCTCATTCACCAGCACCCCCAAGTCCCTCTCCTCAGGGCTGCTCTCCAGCCAGTCCCTGCCCAGCCTGCATTTGTGCTTGGGATTGCCTCGACCCAGATGCAGAACCCTGCACTTGGTCTTGTTGAACCTCATGAGGTTGACTTGTGCTCACCTCTCCAGCCTGTCCAGGTTCCTCTGGATGGATCCCTTCCCTCCAGCCTGTCTGCTGCACCACACAGCTTGGTGTCATCAGCAAGCTTGCTGAGGGTGCACTCAATGCCAAGGGCTTTAGCACAAGGGCCAAAATTAATGAAGCAGTAGCTGGCTGATCTAAGGAAAAATTTGCTCACCACGAGGTCACATAACATTTTTTGTTTAGTCTGAAAAGCCTCAAACTTTCTGTTTGATGTACCTGGTGACTGGCAGCCTTTCACTTCAGATGCCACATATTTCAGTGTTGTGCTTGAATGCAGGGGAGCCCTTGAAGACAGGGAATAAAATGTTCAAACCCCATCAGTAATTTTTAGTGCTTCAGCGTTCAAAATTGCAAAACATTTCAGTATGCTTTCATATATCTTCACCAGTTATTAAAGGTTAGAACTATTTTTCAGTGGTGTGCATTAACATTTTAATATGGGCTGGTAAATATAGGTGAAAAAGTCACCTTTTATTTTACTTTATTAGAAAGTCTATTTTTATATCATTCAGGATTTTTTTTAAGGTGAAATGTGTTCTCAAAGAGTTTGTTTTCATGATAGTTTCATGACAAAACTTAATGTGAGGATAATATTTTAAGAGACTTAATAAACAACTTAGATTCCTGAAGAATCTCTAACGCTCTCATTACAAGTCACAGAATGACAGAATTGTCAGGGTTGGAAGGGACCTCAAGGATCATCCAGTTCCAACCCTCCTGCCATGGGCAGGGACACCTCACACTACATCAGGCTGGCCAGAGCCTCACCCAGCCTGGCCTTAAACACCTCCAGGAATGAGGCTTCCACCACCTCCCTGGACAACCCATTCCAGGGTCTCACCACTCTCACGGTGAAGAACTTCTTCCTCACATCCAGCCTGAATCTCCCCACTTCCAGGCTGGCCTTAAAAAATCTCCAGGGATGGAACTTCCACCACCTCCCTGAGCAACCTGTTCCAGTGTCTCACCACCCTCACGGTGAAGAACTTCTTCCTATGTCTAATCTAAATCTCCTCTCCTCTAGTTTTGCTTCATTCCCCCCTAGTCCTATCCCTACCTGACACCCTAAAAAGTCCTCCAACAGCTTTCTTGTAGGCCCCCTTCAGATATTGGAAGGCCACAATAAGGTCTCCTCAGAGTCTTCTCTTCTCCAAACTGAACCCCAGCTCTCTCAGCCTGTCCTTATAGGAGAGGAGCTCCAGCCCTCTGACAGTCCTCATGGCCCTTCTCTGGACACCTTCCAGCACATCCATAGGTTCCAGAACTGGACGCAGTACTCCAGGTGGGGTCACACAAGAATGGTGTAGAGGTGGAGAATCACCTCCCTTCACCTGCTGGCCACACTTCTGATTCAGCCCAGGATCTGGTTGGCTTTCTGGGCTGCAAGTGCACACTGGTGGCTCATGTTGAGCTTCTCATCCACCAACACCCCCAAGTCCTTTTCTTCAGGGCTGCTCTCAAGCCACTCACTGCTCAGCCTATATTGTTGCTTGGGATTGCCTCCACCCAGATGCAGGACCCTGCACTTGGTTTTATCTTTTTATTTCTCTAGTAAAAAAGATTAACTGATATCTTATAATAAGACCTGGTGGTATTAAGCCAAATACCACCTTGACAAGGACACAATTGTTTTTCTTTAAAGAGGTCATGGTGACAGCTTTCACTTCTATGGCATTCATTTCTTTTTTAAATGACTACTGCCAAGCTTGGTGTCTGCAGAATACTCCTCCTGAGATCTGATGTTGGCTCCCAGTGAGCAGGAGATTGCTGTTTTCATTCCTAAACAGAAATGTAATCACATTATCATGAAAGCCACGCTGCTGTTGGCTATATTGCAAAGGCCCCATGGAAGTTCTCTTGACCCCAAAGGCAGCCTCTAACGCAAAAGATTTCCAGATAGCTGAAGTCAGCTCCCTCTGCTCATCTCTGCAGGATGAAAGCAGCAAAAATCCCTCCATAATTATACTTCAGCATCAGCAAAACCCTGATTTGAAGTATGCTTCAAATGCTTATTTTGTTTTAAGGCCACAGTAAAACAGGGCAAATAATTGCCAGCAAACAGAAAGGAAAAGTTCATCATCTTGGTGACTGGTGTGAAAATCTCACCAGACTGACTCCACTAAAACCAATGGAAATATTTCACTGGCCAGCACTGCAGCTGGGATTAGAATTGGGATCAAATATTGAAAAGCAGCAGTAAAACCAGCAATTATAACTTTTAGCCTGCTTTCCTAAGGAGAACTCACACAAACATGCTGTGTCTGCCTCCCTGTCTGTCCCATCCTCAGTACCCTGCAGGTCACTGGTCCATTTTAAGGAGATTAAACAAATCAATTGGGAGACCTTGAACAAATCAGAGGGGAAACCTTATTGCTGTCTACAGCCACCTAAAGGGAGGTTGCAGCCAGGTGGGGGTTGGTCTCTTCTCCCAGGCAACCAGCAACAAACCAAGAGGACACAGTCTCAAGCTGTGCAGGGGGAAGTTTAGGCTTGATCTTAGAAAGAAGTTCTTCACAGAAAGGGAGATTGGCCATTGGAATGTGCTGCCCAGGGAGGTGGTGGGGTTGACATCCCTGGAGGTGTTTAAGAAAAGCCTGGATGAGGCACTTAGTGCCATGGTCTAGTTGGTTAGATGGTGTTGGATAATAGGTTGGGCTTGATGATCTTGGAGGTCTCTTCCAACCTGGTTGATTCTGTAATCTCCTTTTCGAAGATGCTATGTCCCTATGTGTTTTCCTGAAATCAGATGGAAGAGAGAGAGAGATTGCCACTGCCTGTGTGGGTTGAAGTCTGGGACTGATGTCTCTTTGGGGTGCCACATCCACCCAAGAGCTTGGGTGTGAGCTGCAGCAGCCTGTGAGCAGACACAGCTTGGCCAGCTCTGGCCCTTAACTTGCCCAGACCTTCACTGAAAGCTCTGCACTACATGAGGGGTTTGGAAGGGGGAAGCCCTGCCTCAGGTGTATGTGTCAGAGTGTAGACAGGTGGTCATGCAGCTGAGCAGTTTGTCTCCTCTGAGCTGTGCAGAAGTGTTGCATAAGGCAGTACTGTGCCAGCAGGCTCCCTACCCTCCTCTTTCTCTTCCCTCCACTAGCTGCCTGGCCTGCCACAAGAATCTTGCTGTATAAATAATGATCATTTAAAAGAGGGGCAGGAAAAGGATATTCCTGTAATTCCTATTTTACACCAAGACTCAGAGTTCCTGAGTTAGTCTTCAAGGGAGAGGCAGCAGCAGAGCTGCCTTCACAGAAAGAGTAATTGGCCAGTGGAATGTGCTGCCCAGGGAGGTGGTGGAGTCACCATCCCTGGAGGTGTTCAAAAAAAAGCTTGGATGTGGCACTTGGAGCCATGGTTTAGTTGTCAGGAGGTGATAGGTGTTAGGTAATAGGTTGGGCTTGATGATCTCTGAGGTCTTTTCCAATCTGTTTGATTTTGTGATTCTGTAAATGCAGAACCCCACATCACAGCTTGTAACTACAGGCAAAGTCTGTAGTCATAAATGTAATTTAAAAGCCATGTAGATGTGATGCTTGGGGATATGGCTTAGTGGTGGACTTGGTATATGGGGTAGGGTTGGCAGATGGACTTGATATTAAATCATCTATCCTAAATGATTCTCTGATGCTATGAAATTCCTCACTAGCTTCTGTGGGGAAAAGAATAGGTTTCTGAGAAAGTGTGTAAGTGCACAGAAGATTTCAGCAGCACTGGCTACAGGTCAGTCTATAAAACCCAGTATAGCCAGCATTCCTGTATTTCTGGCAGCACTTGCTGGTATTCCTTAGCCAGGGTTCAACCACACAGAGCCCAGGTTTGGTTTTTGGGGTTTGTTTTATTTTTTGGGGGGAGGGGGCTTTTTCTTTCTATCAAGGAGTTTGGGGTTTGCAGCAGCAGCAGCAAATGAACTGCAATGCACTTCATGTCCCAACAAAAAACAAAGGGATTCCATGCTCTTTACTAACACTTCCCTTTCCAAATGCCTCCCTGTTTTTTTTGCAATTGGGTGAATTCCAGAGATTTGGAAACTCCTGTCCTCAGAGATGAAGTCCCAAGTTCTGCATCATCCTCCAGGAGCTGGTTCCAGTTAATTTATGGAAGAGCCCTCAAGCAGACCTAAAGCACAAGGTTTTCCCAACAGGAGGCAAACACCTGTATGGCAGCTCCCTATGGCTCTCATGGGCTCTTATCCCCTGCAGCTGAGGCTCAGAAATAATCCCTGCCAGGACATTTTACTGCTGCTGTTTAGAGATTCAAATCAGGAAGGCAGTGTCACCTCTGCCATGGTGAGAGAGATGCACCTATGGGTCCAGAGAAGGGTGAGAGGTCTGGAGAATGTGTCTTATGAGGAGAGGCTGAGGGAGCTGGGATTCTTCAGTCTGGAGAAGAGGAGGCTGAAGGGGAGACTTCATTGCTGTCTACAACTACCTGAAAGGAGACTTTAGTGAGGTGGGTGTTGGTCTCCTCTTAAGTAACCCGTGCTAAGACAAGAGGAAATGGCCTCAAGTTGTGCCAGGGGAGGTTTAAATTGGATATTAGAAAAAAATTCTTTACTGGAAGAGTGGTCAGGCATTGGAACAGGCTGTCCAAGGAGGTGGTGAAGTCCCCATCCCTGGAGATGTTTAAAAACCACATAGACATGGTACTTCAGGACATGATTTGGTGGGCATGGTAATATTGGGTTGGCAGTGGGACTTGATGATCTTAGAGGTCATTTTCCAACCTTAATGATGCTGTGAGATGTTCTTGTTGCACTGAGCAGGTCTCACCCCTGCTGCTCTGCTCAGACAGCTCATGCCAGTTCAGGCAAGGTGCAGACAGTTCTGCCAACAGACACATAGCTTCCTCTGTTGCTGCTAATAGCTGTATTTCTGCAATACATACACCTGTTTCTGACTCCTCTAAGAGTGGAAATTAGCTTATTTCCCAGGCCAGACACCAGAGGATTATTATTTATCAGCAAACTGCAGGGTCATCCACTCCATATGATTTCATTCAAGTGATTTTCTGCTACAAGGTAGTCAACAATTGCTTTAAGCAAAATACTTTTTGTATCGAACAGGCTTTGTTCTGTGATTTCTTTTCAGTCCAAAGAACCAATGTTCTTTTTCTGTTTGGTTTCAGACACTGTCCTCATCTCATTGTTCACTGCCCTGCCTGGCCTCTTCTCTCCCCACCTGACAAGGGACAAAGCATTGCACTCTTTTGCTTGCTTCTCCTCCTGGAGGCTGCTGCCCTGGCCCTGCTGGCCAGGTGCTTGGGGCAGCTGGAAGGGATGGACAGAAGCACAGTATCACAGCATCACAGTACATCAGAGGTTGGAAGGGACCTCCAGAGATCATCAGGTCCAACCCCCCTGCCAAAGCAGCATCACTTAAGGTAGTCTGCACAGGAATGCATCCAGGTGGGTTTGGAAAGTCTGCAGAGAAGGAGACTCCACAACCCCCCTGGGCAGCCTGTTCCACTCTTCTGTCACCCTCACTGGAAAGAAGTTTCTCCTCATGTTGAGCTGAAATCTTCTCTGTTCAAGTTTGAACCCATTGTTCCTTGTCCTATCACTGTGTACCACCCAAAAGAGCCTGGCCCCCTCCACTTGACACCCACCCCTCAGCTATTGATAGACATTGATCAGATCCCCTCTCAGTCTTCTCTTCTCCAGACTAAACAGCCCCAGGGCTCTCAGTCTCTCTTCACAGGGGAGATGCTCAAGTCCCCTAAGCATCCTGGTGGCTCTGCTGAATCAGGATACACTGCCTGAGGAAAATAGCTCCTCATCCCATGTGAGGGATAAAACCAAGCTTCTGCAGCTTGGGACCAGTTTAAGTGTAGCAGGCTTGTGCAAGCAGTGCTCCCTTCAGTTTCCAACAGATAAAGCTAATTTGAGTATGCTCCTATGCACTCATACACCATTGTTATTATTATTATTACTATTATTATTGTTATTATTATTACTACTACTACTATTATTATTATTATTATTATTATTTCTCTGAGGTGCCTGCAAGGGCTTTGTGTTGTAGCTGGGCTATTGAGTAGCTCTGCTGTATTGCAGAAGCACAGGTGACACAACCTGTAGCCAGCTTGGCACAAAGCAGTTCTGCTGCTAGCAGCCTCTCCTTGTTTCCACAACCACAGGAGCAGGTTTCCCCCCAAAGGCTACATGTCTCAGGTGGATGCCTCCAGCAATTCTGCTCCTGTCAGAAATGACCTGCACTTTCCACTTGCAGGACTGAAATCTCATCACAACTAAAATTTCCCAGAGCTCAGCAGGTGCCATAAATCCCTGCCTGCTTTACTCAAGGGGGTGCTAACATTGTTTTTAACACCTCTTGCACTGTGAGGAAGGCAAGCAGGCAGCTCTGTAGCAACATGGTCTGGTTAAAAGATGTTCCTACTCATTGCAGGGAGGTTGGAATAGATGACCTTGGAAAGTTCCTTTCAACCTAAAGCATTCTATGATTCAACTTCATACCAGCAAAAAATATGAGTGATTTCAAAACTTACCCTCAGATTGGATGGGGATTTGTGCTCTCTATTTAAGATGTAGCTTTAAATTCTTGCCTCTGCTATCACAGTATTCCTGTCAGCTAAAACACTTTATTAATTATTTATAATTATACATTTATCAGCCAAATCTGTTTTCAGTTGAGAGAAAAAAAACCCAAACAGATTTTGCTTGGGAGCTTCAGAGTATTTTAAAAACCAGGGTGATTCCCTGGAATATATTGATGAGCAATTGCCACCTTTAAATCATGCACTGTGTGTTACTGCTCCTATGAATAATGTTTAAGCCAGACAGCATCATAAAACAAATCAGTGCTACACCACCCTCTGACCCAAGTGACCTGGAGATACTGAGATCACTGGGAGAAGGGAAAAATACAGAGAAAATCTCACCCAGGTGCCCATCACAGGGCAAGGTGTCCATAGCAAGGGGCAATTCTCACCACTGAACATGAGGTGTTGACAGTGAAGATGTCTGTGTTAGTGCTAGTAAGTGGATGGTGCCTTTTATAATTACTGAAAAGAAATAAGCAGTTTCAGGGTGCAGATTCTACAGTTTAATGTTTACTTTATGATGAGATGGAGCAGTGAATCCTGTGTGCTCACCCTGAAAATGTGCTTCTGTCACCCACAGTGGAGTGGGCTCTGAGGAAAGGGCTTGCACTGCTTTTCTAGACTGCTTTCACAGAATCACAGAACATTAGAGGTTGGAAGGGACCTCAAGAGATCATCAGGTCCAATCCCTCTGGCAGAGCAGGATCACCTAGGGCAGTCTGCACAGGAATGCATCCAGATGGGTTTTAAATTCACCCAGGTGAGTTTCTCCTCTAAACTGCTCACTGTCCTTTCCTTTCTTGCAGACTTAAGGGAAATATCACAGTATCACAGTATATCAGAGGTTGGAAGGGACCTCCAGAGACCATCAGGTTCAACCCCCCTGCCAGAGCAGCATCACTTAGGGTAGTCTGCACAGGAATGCATCCAGGTGGGTTTGGAAAGTCTCCAGAGAAGGAGACTCCACAACCCCCCTGGGCAGCCTGTTCCAGGGCTCTGTCACCCTTACTGGAAAGAAGTTTCTCCTCATGTTGAGCTGAAATCTTCTCTGTTCAAGTTTGAAGCCATTGTTCCTTGTCTTATCACTGTGAACCAGCCAAAAGAGCCTGGTCCCATCCACTTGACACCCACCCCTCAGATATTGATAGATATTGATCAGATCCCCTCTCAGTCTTCTCTTCTCCAGACTAAACAGCCCCAGGGCTCTCAGTCTCTCTTCACAGGGCAGATGCTCAAGTCCCCTAATCATCCTCATGGCTTTCTGTTGGATTCTCTCCAGCAGGTCTCTGTCTCTCTTGAACTGGTGAGCCCCAAACTGGACACAGGATTCCAGGTGTGAATATCCTAGATCCAGTGGATGAGGATTTGATCCTTTTCAATGAAGAACAAGAGGGTAAAGAAAATCTTAGGTCCTGAGCAGGTAGAGCTGTCCCCATATCATCATCTGACCAACAGCTCGGTCTTCCAGTGAGAGTGGGTTAGCAAGTTGTGTACATCAGAACACGTTGGTACAGAGGCTTTTCACACAGGTAAAATTCACAGAATCACAGAATTCCAGGGGCTGGAAGGGACCTCAAAAAATCATCCAGCCCAACACCCCCCTGCCAGAGCAGGATCACCTAGACCAGATCACACAGGAAAGCATCCAGGTGTGTGCCAAATCCCTTTTTTTGTCCTTTCCATCCCACTTTTGTCTGTGGATAGAAGATGGATAAGTGGTTTTCTAGACAGTAATAGGTGTTGAGATTTATATCATTCAGCAAGCTATTGTTTCCTGATGCAATTGCAGTAATGAGAAAGGGAAAAACATCAGAAGGTCAGACAACCCTATCAAGGAAAACATTGTCAAAAAGAAAATATTTTGCAATCAAGTAGCCAATTATGCCAAAATGAAAATAAAAGTGTTTAAATGACAGAATAATTAGAGCTGCAATAATTATAGGCTGCAATAGGAATTCTGAAATGTGAAAATGTACAAAAACCTCAGTCTGCAACAGGTTAGCATAGTGCTGTAGATCAGATCAGATTGAAAGATTAGAGAATCATAGAATCAGTCAGGGTTGGAAGGAACCTCAAGGATCATCCAGGTCCAACCCCCCTGCCATGGGCAGGGACACCTCACACTACATCAGCCTGGCCAGAGCCTCATCCAGCCTGGCCTTAAACACCTCCAGGGATGGGACCTCAACCACCTCCCTGGACAACCCATTCCAGGCTCTCACCACTCTCATGGGGAAGAACTTCTTCCTCACATCCAGCCTGAATCTCCCCACTTCCAGCTTTATTCCATTCCCCCTAATCCTATCACTACCTGATATCCTAAAAAGTCCCTCTCCAGCTTTCTTGTAGCCCCCTTCAGATACTGGAAGGCCACAAGAAGGTCACCTTGAAGCCTTCTCTTCTCCAGACTGAACAGCCCCAACTCTCTCAGTCTCTCCTCATAGGAGAGGAGCTCCAGCCCTGTGCTCATCCTCATGGCCCTTCTCTGGACA
>VXBD01006505.1:622402-634556 GCA_013399975.1 Indicator maculatus
CCCTGCTTCGTGCTGCTACCACTTCTACTCCTGAAACAGATCCACATACCCTTCTTTGTCTTTCCAAATGATCCTCATCTGGGGCAGAGGCTACCCTGCTGTATTGGGTTTGGCTGAGCTGGAGTTAATTCTCCTCAAAGCATCCTTCTAGTGCTGTGTTGTGCAGCAGTAGTTGATACCCCAGCGGTGTTTTGGCTACTGTATCCAGGCTGTGTCTTTTCAACATTTCCCTGTCCCAAGGGGACCCTGAGGGGTGGACAAGATCTTGGGAGGGAGGTCAGCTGAGGCAGCAGAGCCAGGCTGGCCAAAGAGGTATTCCATGCCATATAACATCAGCTCATATGTAAGAATGAAGGGAAAGAAGGAAATGGGGGGGCTTCATCCATGGCATCTATCCTCATAAAAAACCACTAAGCTTTGAGAGCCCTGCTTCCCCAGACCAACCATCCTTCTGCTGGTGGGAAGTAGAGGATAACATCTCTCTCTGCTTTCCTTGCCATCCAAGCCTATTGCCTTTGCTTATTGTTGTTATTAAATTGCTTCTATCTTATTACTGGCTTCTATAACATTTTTGCCCTCTCCCCTGTCCATTTAAGAAGGGGAGTGATGGAGCAGATTTGGTGGGCATCTGGCCCCTAGACCAGGACCAAACCACCACATTTGGCTTTGGCTGGCTGTGGCTTTCCAGATTTCTGAATGGTGAAGGGCAGCTGGTAGGCAGGGCACCAGCTTCAGGCAGGATCTACCTGCCCCACAGATACAGCAGCTATATGCACCTCTCTTGACAATGATGTTCTTTAAAGGCAAAAAAAAAAAACAAACCCCAAAAACAACAAACCAAGAATGATGCTCAGGTAGAACAACCAGGGTGACAAAAAAAATCAAACTTCAAAACCAGGAAAACAATACAAAACGTAGGGAGTATATTAGGCAGCAAAATGCCCAGGACAAAAAATTAGGCAATCAAAGTGTCAGAGCAATCAGCTGAGGCCATGGGCATGATTACCAGAAGGCATCACAAAATAAGCCTGAAGCACCCAAGACCTTAAGTGGATAGGAACTGCCCTGGCTCCACTCAGGCCAAGCTAGGGCCATGCCTCTTTATTTGTAAATCCTACACACTGCACACTGATGTTGATGTGACAGCATTTTAAATGACAAAATCCCAGTTTTCTCCATGTCTTTTAGAGACAAAGTGTCAGACTTTATGCCAATTTGTTTAAAAAGACAAAGCTTAAAAGTTTAAACACTGGTACAAGAAGGAAACTTGCCCTGCTCAAAGGGTATTTGTTTAGAAATCAAGGGGAAAATTCCATGGCTTTAGACCCTGCTTTTGAAATATATTGCTTTTTTTTTTCCCCCTCTTATAGCTTTTTTAAAAAGGAGAGAAAAAAATTTAGTTAGTTTCTGCAGTTCTCATTCTCATGCAAGTTCTTCCTAGGTTTATTTTCCATTTACTGACGCAGGATGCAGTTGCAGTTTGTTTAAATCAGGTAAATATACACTGTACCATGTCATATTATGTACACTATAAATACTGTACTATAAATAACACATTCTTTACTTCCCTAGGACACATAGGTGTTGTACATTAACTTCAGCCTCAGGGGATAGTTTCCAGCAGCTTGCTATAATTGTGAAGGGTGAGTGTTCAACAGGGAAAAGGCCCCTGCAGGGGTGGGATGAGCCCACTGGTAATCAAAGCTCTTATGAGCTGGCAGAGGTTTGATTGATTGAAGCAACTCTGAGGAGCTTTAGCAGTTATAGGACCACTGAAGAGGCAGTGCCTTTTCCCAAGCTCCAGCTTTTATTATGTGTTTGCATTTATCATGCATTACATGCCACCATCAGTGCCAACAATTCTGCAGTGCTCACTCCTTCAAACATTTCAGAAAGGAGCTCACCTGCAGTTTACTCCTAAGGAGTCCCAATGTTGTGTAAAGGTGTAGTGGGTTGAAATTACCCCCAACATAAAATTGCCAGACCAGCTCAGGTGAAAGCAAGTGAAGCTGTATTTGCAAGCACAACTACAACCTAGAAATAGGAAATACAATGAATATTGTACAAACTGTACAATATTTACATATATTTACAATTTATCAACACAAGAACCCCCCTGGACAAAACCAGGGGGCAGCCAACAGCTTCCCCTTCTTCTCCCCTGCACACAGGACAAGAGAAAAAAAGGAGAAAAGCAGAGAGTAGCTTATTAGTACTTAGCCACAACAAAGAAATGCAGCCAAGGTCAGCAAACCAGCTAGTATCTGCTAGAGCAAAGCAATCAAAAAGAGAATTAGTTTACACCACTAACTTTATGTTAGCTATCAGACTAATTGGATTGTTTAGACATTATCATTATTTCCCCTTTTACATCCAATGGTAATTTACTTACATTCTACCACTGTCCTACTCACCCTGTGGAAAATTTCCCTAGGCACAGCTTAAAACTACCCCAAAGGGAGAAGTAGTTTGGGAGGGAGCCATAAAAAAGGCAGCAAAGCAAGACCTCCAGCAGCTCTGTGGACCAATTCCTATGAAGTCATGCAGGTCTAACCATCATTTATCTTTTTAACTTGGTCAAATTCTCTTGGGAAAAGTGAATCCTAAGCAAGAAGAAATATTGCTGTTCTAGTTACCTTGTTGTAGATGTCAAGAGAGAGATCCCATGTATTATTGTTTAGGTTTATATACTGCTTACTCTGTTTCATCAATAGGTATGCCAGCACACACAGGAACAAAAATAAATCCTAATGAAGACTGCAATGACAGAAAGCAGTTGTGCTGAAGTGTAGGACATGCTCCAAACAATGAAGAATGAGTGAGGGAAATCAAGCAAAACTGGCAAATGCCTACTAGCTGACCCAAAAGTACTCCTTGAGGGTATGGAAGAACTCAGCTCCACTAGAAATGCACTGAAGGAAGGAATCTCAGGGCTCCTTTGTGCTCCAGACAGACCACACAGGTACTTTGGGCTTAGGATGTGACAAACTTGTAATGATTTGCAGGATCTTGCAGTGAGTCAGAAATGGTTCACTAAAGAGCAGTACAGAGCAAGGTACAATTCCCCCCTGAAATATTCAGCATTTCACCATGGGCTCCCCAGAGGTAGGGTATTTCTTTACACTTAAGAACCCAATTCAGTAAAGCATTTAAGGGGATACTCAATAGTAAACAGACAAATCAAGCACACATTGCTGCTCTGGAAGGCAAAATCTGCCTTGAACCATGCTGCAAGGCACTCCCTTCCCAGCAGCAGCACTAAGTCAACTGTTGTGGCTCCAGCTGCCAGCTCTTTCTCCTCCATCCCCAGGATTCACAAAACTTCCTGTAAAGTTCAATGCTAAAGCACGAGAATGAAAGGAATCCCTCTGCAGAAGGTCAAAACTCACTCCTAGCTTGCCTCACTTTATTGCCTGCTGTAATTCCTATGATTTCTCCTTCTGGCAAAACTCCATTGTCTTAAAATAGACCATCTCTGAAAGGCCAGTCATTAGAGTCAGCAGTTTATTTTGAACAGAGAGAGAAGTACCAGGCATTTCAGGAGCCTGCCAGCTGCTTCTTTTCAACCCTGCAATCAAGACAAATCTTCTGAGCACATTTCTCTGCTGAACATCTTTCTGGCTGAAGCTGATGCTCCTGTCATTTTCCTTTCATGTGTCCAATTAGATGAAAGAATTTTGCACGGAGTTTCCTGTAATGGCATTTATTGTCACATCTTCTTTTTTCATCTGGGCACTTTTATAGCTGTGTGGCAACGACATGTAAGTAGAACTCAGCTCAGATAATTAATGTAGTATGACAGAGGCTTTCTTTAGGAGTCTTTCCATCTCTTACACTCTGTTCCAGGGAGTGTTCACCATTGTGTTGTACTCTTGCTTGCCATGGTACTTCCTAAAGTAGGAAATACATTGGAATAAACTTCCAAGGGAGGTGGTGGATTTTCCTACTTTAGACAGTTTCAAGGCCCAGCTTGAAAGGGTTCTGGGCTGTCTCATTTAAACTATATTCTTATCCTGAAAGGTTGGACTAGATGATCCTTGAGATCCCTTCCAAACTGGTATTCTATGAATGTCTATAAATATCTGAGGGGTGGGTGTCAAGTGGAGGGGGCCAGGCTCTTTTGTGTGGTTCACAGTGATAAGACAAGGAACAATGGGTTCAAAATTGAACAGAGAAGATTTCAGCTCAACATGAGGAGAAACTTCTTTCCGAGGGAGGATGACAGAGCACTGGAACAGGCTGCCCAGGGTGTTGTGGAGTCTCCTTATCTGGAGACTTTCAAACCCCACCTGCATGCATTCCTGTGCAGACTACCCTAAGCGAACCTGCTCTGGCACCTGGTGATCTCTGGAGGTCCCTTCCAACCTCTGATATACAGTGAGACTGTGAATCTATCAAAAAAAGTGTCCTAAGAATTAATGGAAGTTTGTGCCAGGTTACACCCAGCCCAGGAGGGGGTGGGCTGAAAAGAGCCCAGCCCCCAGGTGGACAAAGAAACCTGACCCAGGTGGGCAGAGAGATTTGGTCCCCCCTTCCCAGGGGGAGGGGTCTCTGGTCAAAGTCTATTCCACTCCAGTCCTTTTACTCAAATGCCTTTTATATTTTGTTAAACTTACCTTTTTACTTCCAAATTGACTCAAGACTGTTTCTTTCATAATTTACTGTGTCCAGTTCTGGAGCCTCTAATACAAGAGGGATATGGACATGCTGGAAGGTGTCCAGAGAAGGGCCATGAGGATGATCAGAGGGCTGGAGCACCTCTCCTATGAGGACAGACTGAAAGAGTTGGGGCTGTTCAGCCTGAAGAGGAGAAGGCTCTGAGGAGACCTTATTGTAGCCTTCCAGTATCTGAAGGGAGTCTAGAAGAAAGCTGGGGAGGGACTTTTTAGGATATCAGGTAGTGACAGGACTAGGGGAATGGAATAAAGCTGGAAGTGGGGAGATTCAGACTGGAGGTGAGGAAGAAGTTCTTCCCCATGAGAGTGGTGAGAGCCTGGAATGGGTTGTCCAGGGAGGTGGTTGAGGTCCCATCCCTGGAGGTGTTTGCAGCCAGGCTGGATGAGGCTCTGGCCAGCCTGATGCAGTGTGAGGTGTCCCTGCCCATGGCAGGGAGGTTTGAACTAGATGATCCTTGTGGTCCCTTCCAACCCTGACTGATTCTATGATTCTATAATTTTACCTCTCTTTAATCCTGCCTAATTTGTTTTCCCCTGCTGGGAAAAAGAGAGAGGGGAGGCAATCTAAATCTGTTCCCTTTGGGCTTTTGGACTCTGAGAAAGCTTAAACCACAACAGAGTTTTAAGGAGATTAAGTCATTAGGGCCTTGGCTAGGGGAGCACAGCATTACCCACATCTTTACAGCTCAGCAATTACCTAAATGCTTTAAACAAGCATGGCTGAAGGAAGGAGAGGGATCACCCCTCCCAAAATGCTGCATAATTAGAGCTGAAACAACCATCTGCCCCTTCCAGGGCATGGAGAAGAACATGACCTGCTGTCTCACCCTAGCTTTCTATGCATGTACATGATTTCAGTCCCTGCCTCCCATATGTCCTTTTGCAATCCTCCATCTCACTCTCAGACGCTTTTACAGTCACTGCTGATGTATTCTGTGAAAAGCAAAGGCACTATTAAGGAGACACAGCATCTTCCCTGGGCTGACTTCATCTCTTCATCTCAAACTCACCCCACTTTACCTCATTTCCAACCAGCACTTTAAAGGGAACTCAACTTGGAAAGCTCTTTTTCAAGTGCTTTTCAAAGGTGTTGCTGCTCGGGAAATTTTCCTTCTCGCGATGGTGTTGACTCAGAGCAGTGCAGGGCAGATGGAGGGAAGGAAGCAAGGACCCCAGCTCAGCACCAGGACTTCTCTGCACCACAAGGACAAGCCAGTTTGTGATGGTTTGAGACTGTCTTTTTAATTTTTCTTTGCAAAGTTCAAGCAGAGAAAGTGAAAGAGGGTAAATAAGTCACTACTGGGTGTAAGAAAGCAAAATACTGATTGCTCTGAACACTTCCATTGGATAGATAGAAATGTTTAAGAATTATTACTCAAAACAAAGTGGGGCACTCTGCAGTCTGCAGTAGGGGCAGCTTGCTGGGGTGTCTGGTTGCTGTTTCTTCTTCTCTTCTGGCTGAAGACAACACACTGACCTTGGTGAGCTAAGTTAACAACTTCTCTGCTTTAGCTAACTCTGCTTTCTGCCAGGGGGAGTCTGGGGGGGAAGCCCCTGGGAGAGAGGCCCCTTGGGAAAGGTCCCCTTTGGGGGGAANGTGATAGTGGAGTGTTTCCTTTTAGTTGTAAAGATGGAAACGTCTTCAGCCAAGCAGGAGATTTTGTCTGTGTTAAAGCAGAGGTGTAAAGACAAGCAGAAATGCCTCCACACCTCCAGATTGCTTTGCCCATAGTTCAGCTCCTGTAAGTGGCACAAGAATATAGAGCATTGACAGTCTGCTTGCTGTCACTCTTTCTGCATGGTTGCAGATGAAGATACAAGGCAAAAGGTGGAGTCTCCTGAACCTTAGAAGCCGAAAAGAAAAAGAAGAAGAAAAAGAAGAAGAAAAAGAAGAAGAAAAAGAAAAAGAAAAAGAAAAAGAAAAAGAAAAAGAAAAAGAAAAAGAAAAATAAAAAGAAAAAGAAAAAGAAAAGAAAAAAGAAAAGGAAAAGAAAAAGGAAAAGGAAAAGAAAAAGAGAAAAAGAAAAAGGAAAAGGAAAAGGAAAAGGAAAAGGAAAAGAAAAAGAGAAAAAGAAAAAGAAAAAGGAAAAGGAAAAGGAAAAGGAAAAGAAAAAGAGAAAAAGAAAAAGACTTCTTGGAAAAGGTTTGGGACTTTTGTATCTGTTTCCATTACAATAATTTCTGAGCCTGAACACTTACTTGTGTTTTTTTCTAGTCTACTAACTCTTCTGTTTTTCCTCAGCTACTGTCAGAAGTTTGTGTCAGTGTCATTTGGCAGGCCTGGCCCTTGGAGGGAGCTGTTCCTTCTCCTGCTGACAGCTGCATTGGTCTTTTCCACTGCCAAGGCTTTTGAAGAGGTGAAGACAAGGAAACTGGCAGCTGTGTTGAAAAAGATTTATTCAGCAGTTTGTTACCTCAGAATCACAGACCCACGTAGGCTGAAAGGAGCCTCCTGAGGCTGCCTGCTGAGACCCCTGCTTAAAGCTGGGCCAGTGAGAGCAGATTGCTCAGCCAAACTTCAAGACTCAACAACCTACAGCATCCTGTACTGCTATTTCACCACTTTCACAACAAAATTTCTTTCCTTATTTTGATGGCAGTTTGTTCAGTTCCAGTTTGTGCCCACTGCACCTTATTGTAGTCCTGTCCACTGCACTGCTAAGCACTCAGCATCATCTTCTTCATACCACTTCATCTGCTGGCCCTCTGCAGGTTTTATTCCAGCATTTCTGTGTCTTTATCTTCACCATGAGGGTGGTGAGACACTGGAACAGGTTGCCCACAGAGGCCAACTACAAGCTGCAAACTTGTTCTCCTATGTGAGCCAAGAAAAACAGCCTGCATGAGGCAGGTCATTCAGACATGCTGGCACCTCTTATAAGAGAATGATTTTATCTTATATATGGGGCTGGGTTCTATTGGTTGAATGAAAGACAAGAAAGGGTATTTAAACAGCTACTTAAAGCAACAGAGCAAGGTTCAAAGATTAGGGGGGTAGGGATTCTGTTAGGGACTACAATTTCTTCTGTTAAAGGTTTTTGGGACTTCTTCTGTAAGGGACTCTCTAAAACTCTGTCATGCTGGGGATTCTGCAATGCTGTAATAAAGGACTTCTGAGGGGGCTTCTGGGATTCTCTACTCCCTGCACACCTGGAATTTTGTTATGGAGTAGTAATGGGGTTCATGCCTTATCATTCACAGTATCACAGTATTGAGGCACCTCAAGAGATCATCAAGTCCAACCCCCCCAGCCAAAGCAGGATCACTTAGGGTAGTCTGCACAGGAATGCATCCAGGTGGCTTTGGAAAGTCTGCAGAGAAGGAGACTCCACAACCCCCCTGGGCAGCCTGTTCCAGTGCTCTGTCACCCTCACTGTGAAGAAGTTTCTCCTCACATTGAGGTGAAACCTTCTATGTTCAAGTTTGTATCCATTGTTCCTTGCCTAATTACTGTGCACCACCAAAAAGAGCCTGGCCCCCACTCCTCAGATATTTGTACACATTCATCACCCAATGGCCTCCTCTTAACAGAGGCTGCTATAGTGGTGGTGTAAGCAGTGCTGTACTGAAGAGTCTGCTCTGGAAGTTACACTTCCAGTCATGAGAGGTCAGCCAGCACTGCCACTGCAGTCCTACCCCTGACAGTGAGGTCTCAGCCAGATCAGGAGCACCAAGTAGCCCATGCTTAATCAAAACCCCACCTACTTTCAATGCTCAAATGCTAATTTACAATTGCTAGTGTCATAGGAGGGATCTAGCTGAAATTTAGAGTGTTCAGGGTGGGTGGTGAATCACTGAACTGCCTTCAGAAGGTTCCTTTAGGCAGATGTTCCTCTGCCTGCAGTGTTTCCTTCCAAGGATATTCCATTTCCTTCCAAGGATACCCTATTGAATTTCCTTTCTTTTTTTTTTTTTTTTTAATTTTTCTTTTTGACTGGAAGGACAGTGAGTACTTGCAATCTGTTGCTGCTCATTGTGCCTCTGGTAGCCAAAAGAAAAAAAAAACCCACACCAAAAATACCCTTCATAAAGATCACTAGCTGTATTGCACTGCCTGTAATATTTTATCAGAATGAATTTTAAATAGGTCAAGAAGCTCAAGCAAATAAAGATGCCCTAAAAGTTTACTCTTTTTGGAAATAGCTACTTCTTGCTAAGAGTTACCTGCTTCCTAGTTCTTCACTTATGAGACCAAACAATGCAATGGCAAAGGGCCATGAGGGGAACAGTTCAGCACAAGCAGCAATGAGGAGTAAAACCATGCCCTGTGGGTCTAGGCAGTGACTGACATTTTGGTTATAAATCATAGAATCATAGAATCACCTGGGTTGGAAGGGATCTCTAAAGGTCATCTAGTCCAACCCCCCTACAGTCAGCAGGGACATCCTCAACTAGATCAGGTTGCTCAGAGCTCTATGTCAAGCTTCACCTTGAATATCTGCAGGGATGGGACCCCAGCTACCTGTCTGGGCAGACTGTTCTAGTGCTCAACCACCCTCATTGTTAAGAACTCTGTCCCAATGTCCAATCTAAATCTATTCTTCTCTAATTTAAAACCACTGCCCCTTGTCCTATCACTGCAGGCCTCCATAACCAGTCCCCTTCCAGCCTTCATTGCAAATCCCCTTCAGGTATTGGAAGGCCATTATTAGGTCTGGAGACAAATTCTTATTTCCCCTCATATATGATATACTGCTGGTTTAAGCACAAATGTTGTTGAATCTCCTGGATTAAAGAAGAATTTTTAAAGATGTTTGCTGGAGGAACAGATTCAATGGGTGGCATTTTCATCCTCACTTGTTACTAAGGGCAGAGGATGGCAGGATGGTTTTCTTAGCCCTGGATTCCCAAGGAGCATGGCCATATTCCAAGCCCTGTGTGTGTAGCTCTGCTGTGTGTTCCTCTTCATCCTGGATCTTCTTTCCAGCAACTTTGAGTAAAAAAGTGACACATTACACTTTAAAACACTTGCAGCAGCACTTAGGAGAAATAAAGCCCTTCAGAGCAGCATGCATCCACGAACCTCACTGGCATTCATTTTGGAAACTGGTCATTTTTATGCATGAACCATAAAGTCTGATCCAAAGCTCACTGAGATCAAGTGGAACATTCATAGAATCATAGAATTGTCAGGGTTGGAAGGGACCTCGAGGATCATCTTGTTCCAACCCCCTGCCATGGGCAGGGACACCTCACAATAGATCAGGTTGGCCAGAGCCACATCCAGCCTGGCCTTAAAAACCCTCTAGGGATGGGGTTTCTACGACCTCTCTGGGCAACCTGTTCCAGTGTCTCACCACCCTCATGGTGAAGAACTTCTTCCTATCATTCAATCTGAATCGACCCATTTCTAGCTTTTCTCCACTCCCCCTAGTCCTATCACTACCTGATATCCTAAAAAGTCCCTCACCAGATTTTCTGTAGACTCCCTTCAGATATTGGAAAGTCACAAGAACATCTCCTCAGAGCCTTCTCTTCTCCAGACTGAACAGCCCCAACTCTTTCAGTCTGTCCTCATAGGAGAGGTGCTCCAGCCCTCTGATCATCCTGGTGGCCCTTCTCTGGACACCTTCCAGCATGTCCATATCCTTCTTGTAATAGGGGCTCCAGAACTGGACACAGTAAATTATGAAAGAAACAGTCCTGAATCAATTTGGAAGTAAAAAGGTAAGTTTAACAAAATACAAAAGACATTTGAGTAAAAGGAAGGGAGTGGAATAGACTTTGACCCAGAGACCCCTCCCCCTGGGAAGGGGGGACCAAATCTCTCTGCCCACCTGGGTCAGGTTTCTTTGTCCACTTGGGGGCTGGGCTCTTTTCAGGCCACCCCCTCCTGGGCTGGGTGCAACCTGGCAAAAAACTTCCATTAATTCTTAGGACACTTTTTTTTGATAGATTGTCTCAGCCTGTGCTCACAGGAGAGGAACTCCAGCCCTCCATGAGAAATTCATCCTCATGGCCCTTCTCTGGACACATTCCAGCATCTTCCTTGTAATAGGGGCTCCAGAAGTGGACACAGTACTCTGGTGGGGACTCACCAGAGCTGAGCAGAGGGGGAGAATCACCTCCCTTGACCTGCTGGCCACACTCTTTTGATGCAAACCAGGATCTGGTTGGCTTTCTGAGCTGCAAGTGCACATTGGTGGCTCATATTGAACTTCTCATCCCCCAGCACCCCCAAGTTCTTTTCTTCAGGGCTGCTCTCAAGCCAGTCGCTGCCCAGCCAGTATCAGTGCTTGGGATTGCCCTGATCCAGATGCAAGACACTGCACTTTGTCTTGTTGAACCTCATGAGGTTGTCATGGACCCACTTCTCCAGCCTGTCAAGGTCCCTCTGGATGGATCCCTTCCCTCCAGCATGCTGCACCACACAGCTTGGTGTTGTCAATGACACTGTCCATGTCACCAGCCAAGATGCTGAACAAGAGTGGTCCCAGTACTGATCCCTGAGGGACTCCACTTGTCATTGGCTTCCACTTGGACATGGACCTATTGACAGCCACTCCTTGGGAGTGGTCATCAAGCCAGGTCTCTATCCACTGAATGCTCCATCCATTGAAGCCATACTTTGCCATCTCGGAGACCAGGATGTTGTGCAGGGCAGTGTTGAAGGCTTTGCTCTGGACCTTTTGGTTTGACCAGATTTGGGCCAGCTGAGTGACAAACTAAAGGGGTTTGCACACATCTAGTGAGAGCATGGAGACAATTAAAATCTTACCAGAAAAAGAAATGTGTCTACAAGATCCTGTTCTAAGGGGTTGCCTCTTGCCCTCATAAGATTGTCTGCCACCTGCTCTCCTGCCTCAACAATGAAATGAACTGGAAGGTTTAGCTCCTTAAAAAAAGTATAAATACATGCCATAAAAAAAAAAAAACCTGCCATTCCCTGATATTTTCTGTTACTGAATCCTTTAATAATTGAAACTATTCTGCCAAGAACAATTCACAGGCTCCTTGGCAATTTACCACAGTGTCTGAAAGGCTGCAGCTTCTTCACTTGCTACAACCTTTAGTCATCTCAGAAATTACATAGGGAATGTGCAGAATTTCTGTGTGTGTTCATCCTATTAAAATTATTGCTCCAATAGAAGGATCATTTGTCAATTCAGTGGGAGAATCTGCTTTTAAATTACCTCTCTTCTCAGATAAGTATATATATCTGTATATATATATATAAAAGTATATAAAAATAAAAATATAAATGTATAAAAAATATATATAAAAGTATATATATATCATTTGTTCTTTAAAAACCAAACCAACAAGCAAATACAGAGAGAAAAGGTTTGGTTTTGGTTGGGTTCTGATTGTTTGTTTTGTTTTGTTTTGTTTTATTGATGATCTGGATGAGGGGATTGAGTCAGTCATCAGTAAATTGGCAGATGACACCAAGTTGGGAGCAGGTATTGATCAGTTAGAGGGTAGAAGGGCTCTGCAGAGGGACCTTGACCGGCTGGACAGATGGGCAGAGTCCAACA
>VXBD01006506.1:5652-26236 GCA_013399975.1 Indicator maculatus
CCCACCAGACAGATGCTGAAGGGATTGGCAGGTGTTGATACAGAGAGGCACAGCATGTCTTGTCCTATGGCCTTGGCAAGCGTGATCCACACATTTTGCTGTGGTTGCTTCGGGATCTGCAAGGCTGCTGCTGCAGTCAGCATCCAAAGCACGATGAAAGCACTGGGATCCAATATGATCCAAAACCTGCTGAAACACAAGCATATCCTCCACCCGAGGTTATTAATGCACCGATGGTAGTCAAAGAATTAAAATGACGTGTCATTGGGGTTTCCTGGGAATCATTAGGAAGCTGCAAAAAAATTAAATTTTAAAATGTAAAACATACATAGCTTTGTTTAACCAGGCCTCTGAAGAGGCCCCAGCCATTCCCCCTCTTTAGTTTTTGCAAAAGTCACTTCAGTGTACTGTGTGGGCGAATAATACAGGGAAGATACCCCACAATTGCAAGAATGAATTAATTTTACCAGATAGGTAGGCTGGGCTAATTGTCTATTTCTGGGTAACCACTGTTTAACTATAACATTCTGGTGAGTTAACATATAAATCTACATAAACATATTCTCTAATTACATGACATTAAGGCATTGAGACATTCAGTCCTAAATGAGAGGTTTCCTTGGAGCACACTTGTGTGATCAGCTTCAGATCTGTTGATTTTCAGATTCATGGGCATTGCTGTTTGTCCCATCCTTTGAGTCTGCTGCTCTGCCATGCTGACATCAGGAATATAATCCTTATTTTAAAACCTTTATAAACACAAAGACCAAAACAACATTCTATAACATTTCTAAAATAAACTCTTAATAAACTGCTAATACCAAAAAAGACCTAAAAACTTAAAGAACTATGTGAAAATTAAATCATCAAAGTAATGTGCAAGAAAACAACAAAAAAGATGTTATATTATGTAAAGCGCGCTTTTCAAAATTAAAACTTATTTACCATATGTATATAGAGCTCTTTTTTAAATTGCCGGCACACTCCAAAAAAAGAGAGGGAGAGGTTCGAACCAGAAAAAAGGAAAAAAAGAGACCTTAACCTATAAACTCATAAAACCAATAGCACTTACATTGTATTATGCTTGTTGATTAGGAAAATACTTTAACACAATCACTAAAAACTTATAAGCCCAAATCCCTTACAATCGGAAGTAATGATAAAAGCAATACATAGATATCAGTTGCATTCATGAAATGGTGAAATACCTTTCTTAACAAAACTTAACACTGTTACTTTAAGATCAGAATACAGGTTTCTGCAGACCTACAACAGCTGCAAAACAAGGGAGTGAGATAACGAGGGAGAAGGAAGGGGGGTGGTGGTGGGGAAACAGCAGTAGAGAAGACACTTTTTTTTTTCTTTTCGTTGTTCACACACTGTTGTCTTCAGAAATGTGCAGATTTTCAAGCTTTGAAGTGAAGGTTCTGACTGCATGAGCACTGCCTTCAGCTCCAAAGTTGCTTTTTCACTAATTTCTTGATGAAAAAACTGTGACATTTCTTTAAAGAATCAAGGTCTGTAAACGCTATTGCCGCTGCTGATAGACGAGAGCGATGGGAGCCGCAGCCGCCTCCTCCTCCACGGGACAAGCCAGAGCCAGCGCAGGGGTCGCCGCTTGGCTCCCTGCTGTGACTAGCACCACCACTCTGAGACTCGTGATGGCCCAGCCAGGGGCCATCACCTCCTGCTGCCCCAGCCAGGGGCCATCACCTCCTGCTGCCCCATACTGCTGGCCGTGCTGTAACTGTCGGGATTTTTTCTTGCACCCACTTCAGCGTTACTTTAAGATTATGGCCAGAAATAACTTTGCCATGCTTTTTAAGGAGTGCATTAATTAGTTCATATACGTCTCTGGGGACGACTCTTGATTCCCCATTTCAGTTTCCCACAGTTCACCTCACTCCCTGGAGGGATGATTTGTGCCGGCCGGCGTCTCTGCTTCCTTTCAGCAGCTCATTCAACGTTCTGTGGGACTCGCGACAGGACCACAGATTAGTGGTTTATCACCCCCATCACATCGGGGGTCACCATCTAAACAGGAATTGATAAGAAAGGAGACAGATGAGAAACACTGCACTATCCCATCACTTCTGTTAGAGGCTCCCAGGAATCCAGTGAGGAAGGAGCTGCGGGAAAGGTAATCAAATGCACCTCCACACAAGAAATGAATGAGACAATCTGCAAAGTTATTTAGACAAGTTAACAAATTGCATTTGTACTCTTATCCCATGTTCAACCCATTTTAACGTCACAGAGGAACTGCTACCAAAATGACAACATGAGAACTTGAAAATTTTGATTAAAGATGTATCAACAGAATGTTTTGTTTCCAAATCTGTTCAGCATATACTGGAAAACAGATGTTCTACAGTGAGTAAATTTTTTAATACTTTGCCAAAAATTCTTCTGTTTGTTTTTTCCATGTGCATCTTAAGCCTGAACCTAGCCAGCAAATAGTGTTGTATCTAAAGGACTAAATAAGGATATGGGTAGGAAAAGTGGGTGAAAAAAACCTCTTCATAATGAAAGCCTTTCAGGATGACTGCCAGTCTAACTCTTTCCTGTCAGATTAAGAGAGAAACAATGATGAACATTTTTATTTCATGGTAAAGATCACTGATTCATTTCTTAAACAGTCCTACTATATGTCCAGATTCTCTCCCATTTTTGCCCCATGCCTTTTTTTTTTTTTACCTAGAACATTCATTGTGATTGACCAATGAATGTCAGGCCAACACAAAAGAATCTCTTAGAGCAGTTTTTGCATTCTTTGTTGCAGAGTGAGTCATCCTGGTCCTGGAAAAGGTAGTGTTTCAGAGCAATCACATGTAATTATGTGTGCAGGGCAGAAAAAGCAAGAAAAAGGGGAGAAAACATTATTTCTTATAGTTAACTGGTGCACTTTAAACTCTAGTCATCATGCATTGCTGGACTGAAAATCAGTGGCATTTGTGGATTACCTGCTAAGTAATTATCTATTTTCAAAACTTATGGCGTATCAGTGGGTTAATATCACGACTTTCATATGGCATAAATGCACATTTCATATGTGGAAATTTTAGTTGAATGACATTTTATCACCTCTGACAACCAAGAAAAATATTTTTCAAAGAATCTCTGTGTTACAGAGCAGCCTTGGTTCTTGTCATTCACCTTGGATTCCATTAAAATTAAATGCAGAGCTGAATCATGAAAGATCATACAATCTATTACTATTGCTGCAAAGACTCACTCATCTAAAACCTTTTTAGCTCCAAGATGATTCATCAGATTTGAGAAGTGGAATTCTTTATCCTCGTCATCACTCATGGTCTTTTCACATTTAAATGTGCAGGCTGTTTCACCTTCTGGCTGTTGCATCATCTCATTGTTCAAAGCAATCTGCCCCCTCCCCCAAAAAGTGGCTTAAGAATTAGAAATTACACACATTAGCATTTTCACAACTTACTATAAGAAACAATGTTACTGAAGACCAATATACTAAAGGTCACATTTTAGAGTAAATATAATTTGTTTACAAGAAAAGGGAATATAATGAAACAACAGAAGGATGAGACACAACAAGAGGATCCCCGAGTTTTCTGCATGATTTTACCCCCAGTTTAATATCTAGCCTTCAGTAAATCACTCACTTCAAAATCGACAAGCATTCTGAAAAAAATCTGTCCTCCATAAACAAAAGGCATAAACTGCAGCAGCAAGTACTTTCTAAGTGTTGTGATCTTATTTCTTGATATGCTTAAGTAGAAGTTAGGAATCTAAAATAACCACTGACGAAATGTGCTTCCTAACATTCTTTTTAATGTATGACCAAAGGCATACCTCAAATTCCTTTATAAACTGCATATTTCAGTATATCTTTTTTTGTATATTAATTTAAAAAACCCAAAAATTAGACCAAATCCATTAGACAACATGTAGACTAAAGTCACCGGTGTCTGAATAAATTTTTAATAACCCACCACTGAATTACAAGAAAGACGAGAGAGAATGAGAAAGCTATCACTAGCTTCAAAGAATCAGAGTTTATAAATTTTTGGAATTAAATAATTTTTTTTCACTGTTGCTAAGTTACTGTAAAATTAAATGGAGTAGATAGGTCTCAGTTCAGTTTTTTGTCAATGGCTATTTTATCTGAATTACTCTTCATTTACTAGTCTTGAATGAAATAAGGATAATCCAGTATTTTCAAAAGTTCTGCATTTGTAATATTATCTTTAACTGGATCAGCAAGGAATAAAAGCAAATATAAACAACTATCTTCTCAAGTGTTCTGAGCACCCTTATTTCTGTATTTAAATGGACCAGACACTTACATACATACTTAAATTGTCAGATATGGTAAACAAATACTCATGGTGAAATAGATTAAATGTATGAGAAAGATTCTTTGCAACTCTTTGTCATCCTTTTGGCAACATGTGCTTTAGAACCTGAAGTATAAATTTATCAGGACTTTGCGCATAAAAACTAGAATCAAATAGAAATACATGGTTCAGGTTCCTTGTAAAAATTGTTTATATACAGCTATCAAAATTGTTTATATACAGGTACATACCTACATACATATGGGTCTTCACTAAGTGAAAATATATGCCATTTAGGTTTTGGAAAGAAAATAATTATAATCCATGAAATTCTCTATGGGTCTGGATTTACCAAAATTACTACTAAGAATGTATTTGTTTTCATTCAGCTACTTCAATAAGATAATGTATACTGGCAAAGCCTACGGCACAGCAAGCATCTGCATTCCTATCTTGTCTCAACTTTGCAGAATTAGCACAAGTCATCACAAAACTCAATACAAGACCTAGTAATCTGAGCAAGTTACTATGAGGTTTTTGGTTTTCCAACGTAAGTAGTTACTTACATTTGCCTGTATATAGACACATCTTTGGATCTGACGATATGGAAAGTTTCAATACTTTACATTAGATGCTTCTGTCGGCAGTAGTTTGCACTGAATTTATTTTGCTCTCACTCTCAATTCTCCTTCATCCGTAACAAAGTAGAAATGGATTAACATAATGAAATTATGCTTTGTGTGGCACACGAGTACATTATTGTTTTCTGCCACATACTGGTTCGAATCATGTTACCAATTCTTCAACACACACCCAATCATATTTTCACACAGAATCACAGAATCATTACTCTAAAGTCATCAAGTCCAACCATCAAAAAGATTTTGTTACATCATTATTTTCAACTTTCCAGGAAGTCTGATTTTGGCTCCTCAAACAATTTAAGAACAATTTGGTGAGATTATTGTGAATATTGAATAATTGAATAATGTTCCTCTATACTTTCTACAGATATATGTGATCCAGCTGAGAGTTCACTTGTCTGGCAAGCGAAACCAAAGTGAAAGACTTCTTTTACACGATTTTGCTGAAAAAACAGAGGCTAAAATTGGTGGGCTGGATAAATTCATGAGGCTGTAGCAAATTGCAAAGTAATGAATTTACTGGAGTTTCAACTTTCTCGGTAAGAATGATATTAATTTCCTGGCGGCATTTTTTTAAACTTCACTTACATGGATTTTCCATTTTTTTGTTGCTTTTTCTGTGGAAACAAATGCAAACATTTGAGAGATTATTTCAAATCCTACATATCTCTTTAAAGTTAGCAGGAGAATGCTACTATTTTTAACTCCAAATTAATCAGTCTCAACTCATTAAGAGAATTAGGAGCTTTGTGCATTTCACATAGACAATTTTGGTTTTACCTATATATCTCGACAAGTGATGAATCCTTTGCCTTCCAGATCACAAATCTGAAAAAACTCATGTGTTTTTCCCAACACAGTTAGTCCTGGGTCTTGTCCTCCAGTTGGGCTCCTCTCTGAATCTCCTGGTGGTGCAGGGCTGGCATAGCTTTCTTGTATTCTGTCCATTGTCACAATCTCAGTAAAGGAATATCTTGGGATGCTACTGTCCCTTTACTTATTCTGATCTGAAACCTGTGCATGAGAGGTAAGGAAAAGAGCAAATCAGACCCTTTTAATGATGCTTTCCACAACCTCTTAGCAACCACCTCCTTCATTAGGCAATAAAACTAAGAAGAAAAAGCTTTTTGAAAATGCTTTCCCTTGATAGATTACACTAAAGACGCTGCAAACGGAATAATGAATGGGGAGGGAGAAGTCTGAGGGAAGGAGAAGACCTCTGAAAAGGAATCTCAAAGCAAAATCAGATAGTTTAATGAGAAAGATAGACAATCAATTAATTTGAACAAGAAAACACAAGAAAGATGGGGAAATGAAAAAACAATTTAAAGTCACTACAAGTATTCAACCGGTAACCTTTTGCTCTGATCATCTTACCAACACATACCATCTTACCACCACATACCTTTAGAATACAGTTCATAGGACAGAATGGGAGATAACTGATGACTGACGGAACCTGATGGATCATGATCAACTAAGTAAAAATAAAAGAAAGATAATGAATTATAGAATTCTGAAACAAACATTTCCTTAGATTCATCCTTACTACTTCAGGCTTTAACTTCTGTGAAGAACTAATTGCTAGTGAATTTGGTGGGAAGTTTTCATAAATCAATCATATTCTCAAGAGTCTCTGAAAATCTGTATTATGCTTCCTTCATGAAAATATTTCTATATACACGTTTGGCTATAAATTGATCTTAATTTCATTCCAGGTCAGATACAAATAGCTTTTTCTCTCCAAACTTGATTCAATACAAAAGGAACGGGTTTTCCCAAAAGCCTATGTCCTTTGTTGTGGTTCGGTTTTGCACCATGTTGCAATTTGGAATTTACCCCAAGGCGTAAATTACCACACTACTCAGCATTTGGAAATTAAATTAAATTATTATTTATAAAAGCAAGCTAAATATAAAAGGTAATAAACATATACAAATGTATACATACATATACAACTAGAAAATAGCCCAACTACCCCCCTGTACAATATCCCAGACCCCGCTGTACAAACACCTCTATACACTGCAGCCCAAAGGTCACGTCGCCTTACCTCCCCCCACTGCGATAACCCAAACAATGGTCAGCACAAGAGAAGTAAAGGCGAAGTTCAGGAAGAACAAAGAGAGAAAACAGGAGAGGAACACACTATAACTCCAAATATAGAGCATTTCCAGGCGAATGGGATGGGATAAACATTGTTTCATAGTGTCTTGTCCAACTCCCTCTGGGGATTGTCCAGCCTCCTATATTCTGGAATTCTCTGAAAAACTTTTTATTTATCGTATAATATTCAGACTATAACAGTCCTCAAAGGCACTATGGCATTGTCATGCCTCACTTGATATTTCTAAGTCTTCTTGAATAATCTTAACTCATCACTGTGTGGGTAAATCAAGTAGAGAAACAGTGACAGGCTAAGAACATGTATATTTACCAGAGCTCAGATGATGCGCAACAACGTGACTTGGTATGTGCATAATGATTGTGTATTTCTGTTTTTTCCAAATAGCAGCCACAGATTAGTTTGATAATTTTTAACAGAGAGAAGTACTTTGAGAGACATTTGGCTATCGTAACATCTGGTTCTAGTCCAACATGACTGGCACAATCTGAAACAACTCCAATAGAGGCTAGTGAGAATTATTTGAATCTGAAATGTAGGCTATCTTCAGAATACAACCTTTGGCACTGCATGTATGTTTTCACAGTGTGAGAGCTGAAACCCCCTCCCACACCGACAATAACCAGGCTAGCTCAGTCTGGAAGCAAATGAAAGCTGTATTTACAAGCAAAAGTACAATCTATGATGAAATGCAATGAATATGTACAAATATACACTATTCACAACATTTACAAATATGTACAATCGACAGAAAAATACAACCAAGCCCCCTGGCTTCCCCCTCCCCTCGAGGGGCTGTGCTTCTTCCCCCAAGGGCCTTTCCGCAAGGGGCCTCCCCACCCCAGCCAGAAGGACTCCCTGCTCAGGTCTCCCTGGCAGAAGGCAGAGAGTCAAGAAGCAGAGAGGTCAAGGTCAGTATGCAAGTGTGTTATCTTCAGCCAGGAGAGACAAGAAGCAGGCAGATAGAGGGAAGACAGACTGAGAGTGCCCAACTCCCCATTGTCCTGTGTCTTGTTTTAAGTAGTGGTTCTTAAACATTTCTATCTCTCCAAAGGAAGTGTTTAGAATAATAATTATTTTGCTATCTTGCACCCAATAGTGATTTACTTACATTCTTTCACTTTCTCTGCTCAAACTTTGTGAGAAGAAAAATTAAAAACAGTCTTAAAACCATCACATATGTGAAGGCAGAATCCGAGGAAAGAAGAACTTTAGCTTGTCTACTTGCCTTCTTAAGGAGAAAAGTCTCTGATTACATACAGTAATTCAGCAGAGGCTGACCAGTCTACATTTACCTGGGTCCTTCTTACCCTTTTTGAAAATTGGAGTGACTTTTGCCTTCCTCCAGTCCCCAGACACCTCTCCTGTCCACCATGACTTAACAAAGATAATGGAGAGTGGTCTGGCAATGACTTCTGTCAGCTTCCTCAGCACCTGCATGTGCATGCCATCAGGACCCATGGATTTATGGATGTTCATTAAATCTGGGTTCATTTCAACCTGTGGGTCTCCTTTCCCTGATCCCCCTTCTCTGCTGGGAAGGCATCATTGGGTGATAAACAACTGCTAGTTTAGGTCCAGATTTGGGCTAAAAAGAGATAGATTATTTGGTGGCTAGTGTTTATTTGGGGTCTGATTTTAATAGGCCAACTGGGAAAATTACAGACCTTTGAGAGTCTTGAAGGGTTGAAGTTTTAATGGATTTGAGCAAAATATTACAAGAATTCATCATGTTGGTTATGTCGGTGTGATGGTCACTGGATGCACTTAGCCATTTTTTTGTTTCTAGAGCTGTTTCTGTGTGTGACTTTCCTGCTTTTGGTTATTGCTTTTGTGCAGTTTATCACTTCTGGGCATGGGGTCAGAAGTGCTGCTCTGCTATGTTCTGTGGTGGTAGGTTATGGTATTAAATTATTTTCTTATAACAAGGATTTCTGATTTCTATGGAATGGTGGTGGGCAACAAGAATTTTATATACCCTTGGCATGCTTCCACCACCTTAATTATATTATTAGGCTTTTTGACTGTCTTTCAGTTCTTGGTCTGGCTTAGAACAACCCCCTGCAATGGGCCTTGCAGCTATCTCTGCCCCCACAAGAAACATTGCAGCTACTCAGCCTCCAGTGAATTGATGTGTCTGGCTGAGAGACACAATGAGTGTCAGTATCAGTTGCTCCTATGAAGAACTACACAAAAAAAAAGGGTCCTGGAGGGATATCACTGGAGGAATCAAAGGTGACCACTCAATCTCTATCCCTAAGGGAGTTGTGAAGTACATATAAAGATTACAGTTGTTATGAAGAGAAGCAACTTGTTACTTGGCTGATCCATGGCTAGGATAACAGAGCTGATTTGGAGTTGAAGGTCAGAGAAATCAAGGAACTGGGATCATGATTTTTCCAGTGAGGTGTACAACAAATCATCAAATCCCAGAACTACAGAGCACTACTGTGTCAGTGTGAGCTGAAATTCCAACCCCCCCCCACCCCGTGACAATAACCAGGCTATCTGGAAGCAAATGAAAGCTGTATTTACAAGCAAAATCTACAATCTATGATGAAATGCAATGAATATGTACAAATACACAAAATTCACAACATTTACAAATATATACAATCAACAGAAAAGCACAACCAAGCTCCCTTTGCTTCCCCCCAAAGGGGACCTCTCCCAGGGGCCTCTCTCCCAGGGGCTGCCTCCCCCCAGGTCCCCCTGGTAGAAAGCAGAGTTAGCTAAAGCAGAAAGTTTTTAACTTAGCTGCCAAGGTCAGTGTGTTATCTTCAGCCAGAAGAGAAGAAGAAAACAGCAGCCAGACACCCCAGCAAGCTGCCCTGACTGCAGAACGCAGAGTGCAGAGTGTCCCACTTTGTTTTGAGTAATAGTTCTTAAACATGTCTATCTATCCAATGGAAGTGTTTAGAACAATCATTATTTTGCTTTCTTACACCCAATATGATGTGTGACTTATTTACACTCTTCCACTTTCTTTGCTTGAACTTTGCAAAGAAAAATTTAAAAGACAGTTTCAAACCATCACAACTGCTGATCCACAGATTTCATAAGTCATGACTTGTGACAATTCCATTCTTCCTAGTTGTGATAGTTAAAAACATAAAGAGCTATTTTACCTGCATTCATGTCTCTGAGTTTCTAGATTTCAGTAAAATAATTTTTTAACATTTGTCTGCTTTCAGCAGAACACTCCAAAACATGAATCGCCAGCAGAAAAACAGTAAATTTACTTAATACTGAGTTCACAATGGTTTTATACAAAATAATCTTGCAAGGGATAACATTTATATTTTACAAATACTGGAAAATAAATTGTATTGTGCATTTTACTACAAGAAACACATTTTTCTACAATCAAATTATCATTGTTTAAATAACCTGCAGCTGTTCTGTAGTATGTCTGACATACAAGCTGGAACCTTCAGAACTAGCTTAGGGCTGGAGCACCTCTCCTATGAAGATAGACTGAGAGAGTTGGGGCTATTCAGTCTGGAGAAGAGAAGGCTCTGAAGAGACCTTATTGTGGCCTTCCAGTATCTTAAGGGGGCCTACAAGAAAACTGGTGAGGGACCTTTTAGAGTGTCAGGACTAGGGGGGATGGAACAAAAATAGAAATGGGTAAATTCAGATTGGATGTTAGGAAGAAATTCTTCACCATGAGGGTGCTGAGACACTGGCACAGGTTGCCCAGGGAGGTGGTGGAAACCCCATCTCTGGAGGTTTTTAAGGCCAGGCTAGATGTGGCTCTGAGCAACCTGATCTAGTGTGAGGTGTCCCTGCCCATGGCAGAGGGCTTGGAAATAGATGATCCTCGGGGTCCCTTTCAACCCTAACAATTCTATGATTCTATGATTATGCTGAAAAGCTTCTAAAGTTGCTACACTCTTGCGCTATAATACGGCAGACAAGCCAGACATGGAAAAGCCATCCAATGGTAAAAAAAGTAGAGCACTGATTGCAAAAGCAGTACAAATGTCATCATGGAAGAACAGGCCAAACACAAATCTGCAAATAATGACATATAATTTCTTGAGAAAGATGAACATATCAATAGACCTCAATGCTATGCTATCCATTAAAAAAAAAAAAAAATGACTATTCAAGGTAAAAAATCAGGACTCAGGATTAAAACAACTATCAAAGATAAAAAGTTGTGTGCCTCCAAAACTCAGTTCTCTTCTTTCCCTCTACTGTGTTTAAGACAACTACCCTTTAGCTCCTGTGGAATTATTATAAAACCTGACCAAACCATGTGAAGACCTCAACTGAACCAGATGAAAAATGGAACTTCCATTCTTCTGATTTTGACTTGTCAAGTGAAAACATGTACATCTCATGCTTTTGCTTCAGAAAGACATTGAAATGTGTCATAAAAGCCTCTTCCACACGGCATGAATTCACTGGGTAGGTAACTTCTCTCATGATGCAGGGGGAGCAGGAAAGTCAGACAACAAAAGAACCCTGCATCCACTGGCCTAAAAAAAGAAAAACTGTAAATTATGTAGAAATTCCTTTCCTGAGAATAGGAGAAGGAAATTGTGAAGGAGAACCAAATTCTGTTTACAATCAGTGTTAACAGAAACTCTCTAACCATTTCTGACTGTAGCTTTTAAACATTAAGGGAACCATTACACAATCACAGAATGGATAAGGGTTGGAACAGACCTCTGGAGATCACCGGATATGCTTGCATAATGCAAGCTCAAACTTTCATTTGCATCATGAATTTTTACATTTCTATTAAATTACTGCAATTTATTTCAAGGTAAGAGAGATGAGAAGAAATCAAGGTGGGGGGAAAACCTGTGAGAAGATGTGTTAGGTTATAAATATATTGTAATCATATAAATTAAATTCCTCATTTTCAGAAGATGGTTTGGAGTTTGGGTTGGAAAAGACCTCTAGGATCATTTAATCCAACCTTCAACCCAACCCAGCACCACCATGGCCTTTAAACCATGGCCCCAAGTGCCATGGCCACACCTTTCTTGAACACCTCCAGGGATGGGGACTCCACCACCTCCCTGGGCAACCTCTTCCAATCCCTCACCACTCTTCCAGCAAAGAAATTCTGCCTCCTCTGGTTAAGGAAGAAAAAACATACCTAAAATTAAAGAAGAAGGAAACAAACCTTGGTCACGCATCAGAAGCACTCTGTCCACAGTTTCAACTGGGAAACGAGAAAGAGAGAAAAGATGCGAGAGGAAGCGATGGCATTAACAATTCCAAACAGGCTACTGAAGTCTTTGGAGAGAGGCTATTTGTCCCTACATGAATCCACAAATCCAAACTCTGTCACTTGTGTGCACAATGATACAGGATCCCAATTCTCACCAGTGACCATGTATTCATCAATCATTTTTATCATCTTTACCCAAGCAACTAATTTTCACTGGGTTTGTAAGAAAGCTTGCCTCTTCCATTGCACAAACTAACAGTAAACTATGATCCAAGAAGCACTGCATTTTCCTGTATGAAATGAAAGATAACCTTCACGCTCTTTGTTCTGCACAGCTCACTTTCGAGGTCTGGGAAACCCATAAAAAAACTCACTTGCTTATATTTGATTAGTAGGCTTGGTGTACCACATCCTGTTCTACAAAAACCACTAGCAACACAAACAATTAAAAATGCATATTTGGATTTTAACTCGCTACTTCCACATTCTCTATCAGTTAACAACTCAAAATGTTATTCTTGCACAATCCCTACTGCACAATAGGGCAGATAGGGAGAATATCTTCTGGTGTGGTTTTCTGGAGGCAACAGACTCTTCAAAGTGGCACATATCCTGGCCAAGGCTCATCAATGTAATGACTTCCTCACTGCGCAACAGCTATGGCTACCTAATCATAGAACCATTTAGGCTGGAAAAGATTTTCAAGATCGAGTCCAACCATTAACTCAAGACTACCACGTCTGCTGTTAAATCACATCCTTCAGCGCCACATCTCTACCTCTTTTAAACACCTTCAGAGACCTGGGAAGCCTATTCCAGTGTTATAGTACCATTTCAGTGAAGAAGTTTCTTGTAATATTGTGGCAGTTTAGGCTGGGTGCCTCCTCTTACTGCCACACAAGCTACACCTCCGGTCTTCCAACTGTCCAACCCAATAAGGTGGACACAGGAAACAGCAGATTTCTACCCATAAATCCTGTGCCCTATAAATCCATCTGCAAAGTCATTCTCTATTTCTTTCCCTCTCTGCTCCCGTGGGAGATGCTCTCTTATCAGGTAACGGTGGGGGAGTATCTCAAGGCCTCTTAGGCCTGTCTAGGCCTAATGCTAGGAGAAGAAAGGAGGGGGGGCAGTCTCAGACCTGGCCAGCCTGAGGCTAGCCTAGCAGTGGGAGGGGGAAGAAAGAGCCCTGGGGGTTTGGGTAGACCCTCAGGTGGGGAGAAGGGAAGAGTTGGGAAGACTTTGGGTGTTATGTAAGGGGCTCTGTATGCTTTGGGATGTTCTTGTCACTATGCTTTGTAATTTTTTGTAATTTCACTAATTGCTTTTCCATTGAAACTTTCCATCACTCTCCAATCTGTTTGTGTGAGTGTCATTCTTTTGTCCCTCCCGGGGCAAGGAAGGATCTGTCTGGCCTCAAACCAGCCCAGATTATTGGTAGCAGAGGATGGTTGCTTCAGGGAACTCTGCAAATTGGATTGGAGAAATGCAGAGATGGAAAAGTTAAAATGGATATATGGGCGTTGCTGGTTTTGGTGTTGGGCTCAAGGTTTTGTGCCAGGGCGACCGTGTGGGTGTTTTATGGGTTCCGATGGGACAGCCTGGTGCATAGCTGTGGCATGGAATCCCTCCTGCTGTTCCAAGGCAGCAGCAGCGATTCTGTAGCTACAGACACTGAGGAAAGCTTAAGAATGCGGTGCCTGTTCCTTTCCCTTTTGCTCTGCATGGCGTGAGTGGTGAACAGAGCGGTGCGGAGCCAAGGAGGGGGAGGGACTGTTGTAAGCAGATCAGAGTCAGCTTTACCCCCGCAGTGGGGGCTAGCCGCAGCGGAGAGGTGAGTGGTGGCTCCCTCAATCCAAGAAGGCGAGCAGTGGCTCCAGTTCAAAAGCTGCTTCTGAGGCCCAGGGAGCGAGTATGGCTTTGGCTGGAAAAGCGGCTCTTGTGGCCTGAGGGGTAGCGGCAGTTTTGATCTGTACCGCAGCGGCAGAGGCGACGGCGATCTGTCATGCCGTACATCGGGTGACGGCCGATGCTATCTCTCCCCCGATTTTTGGACGCGTTGCAAAAATAGCGGCTAGCACCTGGCTCCGCCTCTCTTCTTGGTGGGTTGCAGTGCAGCCACTCCCTCTCCCAGGGGAGCACTGTGTAGCCGGATGCCTCCATGCCTCGGTATGCTTACCCTCAGGGGGAGCAGTGTGCCTGTGCTTGGTGTGCATTCATGTAGCCTGGGCCGCGGTTGGAAGCGGTCAGCACTGGGCTTGGGAAAGGTTGGTGCAACTTTTGAAAGTCTCAGCATGCTGTTGCCTGGAGGGGTGGAAGGAGTTGAGTCGATGAGCATGATTGTTCTGGTTCAATTGCCCCGAGGGGTGGAAACAAGCTGCTTGAGTGGATGGAGATAGAGGTTTGGTTGAGAAGTTAGGAGGTNAGGCGACGGCGATCTGTCATGCCGTACATCGGGTGACGGCCGATGCTATCTCTCCCCCGATTTTTGGACGCGTTGCAAAAATAGCGGCTAGCACCTGGCTCCGCCTCTCTTCTTGGTGGGTTGCAGTGCAGCCACTCCCTCTCCCAGGGGAGCACTGTGTAGCCGGATGCCTCCCTGCCTCGGTATGCTTACCCTCAGGGGGAGCAGTGTGCCTGTGCTTGGTGTGCATTCATGTAGCCTGGGCCGCGGTTGGAAGCGGTCAGCACTGGGCTTGGGAAAGGTTGGTGCAACTTTTGAAAGTCTCAGCATGCTGTTGCCTGGAGGGGTGGAAGGAGTTGAGTCGATGAGCATGATTGTTCTGGCTCGATTGCCCCGAGGGGTGGAAACAAGCTGCTTGAGTGGATGGAGATAAGAGGTTTGGTTGAGAAGTTATGAGGTTGTTTCCAGGTGGCCAGGATGTCCATCGGATCCATGAAGAGTTCACAATGCAGAAGAATAAACTCTGCATCACTGGGAGGTTCCACCAGATGAGGGAGAAGAACTGGAATGAACTGTTACCTGAGCCCGAGTGAGAGACTTTTCTGAAGGACACCCAGATGAAGATTTGGACTTTGCCAGACATGTCATCTGAAAATTGTTTCTAATTTGATGATATATTTTGGGTGCAGGAATTATGGGTATGAATTAAGGGGTGGAATGTGGCAGTTTAGGCTGAGTGCCTCCTGCTGGTGCCACATAAGCTACACCTCTGGTCTTCCGACTGTCCAACCCAATAAGGTGGACACAGGAAACAGCAGATTTCTACCCATAAATCCTGCGCCCTATAAATCCATCTGCAAAGTCATTCTCTATTTCTTTCCCTCTCTGTTCCCGTGGGAGATGCTCTCTTATTGGGTAATGGTGGGGGAGTATCTCAAGGCCTCTTAGGCCTGTCCAGGCCTAATGCCAGGAGAAGAAAGGAGGGGAGAACAGTCTCAGACCTGGCCAGCCTGAGGCTAGCCTAGCAGTGGGAGGGGGAAGAAAGAGCCCTGGGGGTTTGGGTAGACCCTCAGGTGGGGAGGAGGGAGGAATTGGGAAGCCTTTGGGTGTCGTGTAAGGGACTCTACGCTTTGGGATGTTCTTGCCACTACGCTTGTAGTTTTTTGTAGTTTCACCAATTGCTTTTCCATTGAAACTTTCCATCACTCTCCAATCCGTTTGTGTGAGTGTCATTCTTTTGTCCCTCCTGGGGCAAGGGAGGATCTGTCTGGCCTCAAACCAGCACAAATATCCAATCTAAACTTCCACTGGTGCAACTTGAAGCCACCTCCTCTCATCCTATCACTTTTTACAAGGCAGAAGAGAAAAACACCAACCTGGCTACGACCTCCTCCTTTCAGGGAGTTGCAGTGAGTGAATCATTTCTGTCTGGGAAAAACAAGGTAAGAGGTAGTCTGGGACACTATAAAACAAATGTACAGAGGTACAGCAGGTGAGTATGAGAATGAAGTCAAATTTGACTGCGACATGACACACAAAAGTGACTACTGAGGCAGATTGAACAAGAGCCCCAGCAAACTATCCAATACCTCAATTATCTGGCTCTGTGGGGATTCGACTCACTAAACGTGGGGAATAGCTACTTCAGAAAAGGACACTGGTGCCAAGAAATGCAGTGAAATACTTATCAACTTCTTTTTTTTTTTTTGTCTCAGGATGAAAAAAATAAACCTGGTTAAATCTTTGTCTGGAGACAGCTCCAAAGTCTTTAACTGAATTTCAGTCAATTTCTTGACACCGGCATCCTGCATGGGTAAGTCAGAGACAGATAATCAATTATTGTTTTACATCAGGTTTAATTTAAACTGATTAAATCTGCATTTTTCACAAGAGAAATAAAGCCTAAAGATGTTTTGTTGCCTCCTTACATGTGGATCTGTACATTCATATATACTTGTATATGCAAATACATATATATTGCAAATTAGCAAATGATGAAAAGGAATCTGGGCAGACCACTCTACTCTTTACCCCTCCATATGGCCACCATCAACAAAATCATGACAATGTATCATTTGTCTCAGAATAGTAACATGAGGAAAAGAGAGCGATCTGTTAGAAGAAGCACATGCATCCTGTGGGCTGAAGAAACCACAAGGAAAGCTTGCAAAGCTCTTCAGTGCTTCCTGTTACTTTCTATATTGTTCTCTTTTAGCTCACCACAAGATTGGAAGCAAAGAGGAGAGAGGTGTCTTACATAGAACCACACATACCTCCTTCACTTCAGCAGCATACCTGAGTCTTTAGGACATCCCACAGACAACCAGTAAACTTCTACCAGTGCATCAGAATAATTCATATGTGCCATCTAAAAAGAAAAGTGAAACCTACCTGGAAACAATTGTTGAAAACCCACAAAGTTGCAACTGAGAAAATAGAAAAGTGTGTTAAATTAGTCAAAGTATTTGTGCAGGGTCTGTCTGGTGGGTTTTGGTAGTGAGAGTGAAGCTGTCTTGTGTTCTAAGCTTCAACAACCCCAGCAACCAATTGGACTCACCACTGGCCAAGACTGAGCCAATCATTGTGATAAACATATTTAAGAGGGAGCTTTTGTTTTGGGATTTGAGAGGAACAATTTTCTGGACACCAAGATCAGTGAAGAAGCAGAGGGAAAGGTGCACAACAGCAGAAACTCCACTGCAGTCCATGGTAAGACAGCATGCCGACTCTTTGCAGCCCATGGAGACTAACAGCGGGACAGATGCCAACCTGCAGCCCATGGAGGACCCCACACTGCAGCAGGTGACAGCACCCAAAGAAGGCTGTGACCCTGAGGACAGCCTGCAGTGGAACAGTTTGTTGCTGGGAGGTCTGAACCCATACTGCAGCAGTCCCTAAAGAGATGTAGCCCACAGCATGGACTCATGCCCACAGGAGGAACAACATATTGTAGCAGAGGACTGCAAGGAGTCCTCCCACTGAAGCAGCAAAGAGAACATGGGATGGTCTGAGCAAACCCCCATTCTCCACCACTGCTGAGGGGAAAGAAAGTAGAGAAATGTGAGCAGAGCCGAGCCCAGAAGGAAGGTGCTTTTAAGGTTTGGTTTTATTTCTCATTATCCAGCTCTGATTTGATTGGTAAATTGTGGTGGTTTTGTTGTTTAAATTAAGTGCTGTTGTTTCCCCAAGTCGAATCTGTATGCTTGTTATCATAATTGATGTGAGTCCTCCTTGTCCTCTTGGCTCGACCCTCTAACCTTTGCTTTGCTTTTCCTCCCCATTACACTGGCAGAGGGTAGGAGTGAGCGAGCAGTTGCTTAGTTCTTTGCTGCTGCCTTGTATGATAGCATTCCAGAGGGATTTCATCATTTTCCCAATTGTGATACAACCCAAATTTCTTTACATGCAGTCGTAGTCTGTTCTATTGGTGTATGTTAAGAAATCTATTATCCTTGTAGCAGTTTCAAACTATCATTAGTAGTCATCATAAACATTCAGTATCAAGACAGACTGAAATCTCAATCAGAAACTAGACTAGTGCCACAGCAGTGGGCACATACTGGGCCTGTCCCAACTGCGAGGGCAGCTACGGACCTTAATTTTTGTATTTGCAGGGAAGTGTCCACTGAAAACCACCCAGGCGGCTCCTGAAGTGACCTCTTTGCGACACTGCCTATAGGCCTTAGCATGAAGCTACATGAGGATGCAGAAGTGCAAATACAAAGACGGCACTTTTGGTCACCATCTTTATTACATTCACACTGCAGGAGAAGCCCACAATACCTCACACCCCAGCCCACTCAGCTGCAGTTCTGAATGCAAGCTTTTCACCTTGTGCTGCTCCAGCGCTGTACCAGTGCTGTACAAAGAAAGGAAGCAAGATAGAAAATACCTTAACATTATTGAGTCTTTATCCTACAGCCAAGAACACCACTAAACCATGTCACTAAGCACCACGTCTACATATCTTTTAAATGCCTCCATGAATAGTGACTCATCTGCTTCCCTGGTGTGATGGTTTGAAACTGTCTTTTTAATCTTTCCTTGCAAAGTTCAAAACAGAGAAAGTGAAAGAGTGTAAACAAGTCACTATTGGGTGGAAGAAAGCAAAATAACGATTGTTCTAAACACTTCCATTGGATAGATAGAAATGTTTAAGAACTATTACCCAAAACAAAGTGGGGCACTCTGCACATTCTGCATTCTGCATCGGGGCGGTTGCTGGGCTGTTTGGCTGCGGTTTCCTTCTTCTCTTCTGGCAGAAGATAACATACTGACCTTGGCAGCTAAGTTAACAACTTTCTGCTTAACTAACTCTGCTTTTCTGTCCAGAGGGGTCTGGGGGGGAAGCTCCTGGGAGAGAGGCCCTTTGGGAAGGGTCCCCTTTTGGGGGAAGCAAAGGGAGATTGGTTGTGCTTTTCTGTTGATTGTATATATTTGTAAATGTTGTGAATTTTGTGTATTTGTACATATTTGTTGCATTTCATCGTAGATTGTAGACTCTGCTTGTAAATACAGCTTTCATTTGCTTCCAGACTGGGCTAGCCTGGTTATTGTCGGTGGGGGGGGGAAATTTCAGCTCACACTGACACACCTGGGCAGCCTGTTCCAGTGCTTTACAACCCTTTTTGTGAGAAGTATTTCCTAATGTTCAATCTAAACCTCTCCTAGTGTAACTTGAGGCCATTTACTCTTCTCCTATTGCTCATTACTTGGAAGAACAAACTGATTTCCACCTCACTAAAACCTCCTTTGATGTAGTTCATAGAATCATAGAATCAACCAGGTTGGAAGAAACCTCCAAGATCATCCAGTCCAACCGATCACCCAGCCCTAAGCAATCAACCAGACCATGGTACTAAGTCCCTCATCCAGTCTTCTCTTGAACATCTCCAGTATGGCAAATCCATCACCTCCCTGGGCAGCCCATTCCAATGGGCAATCACTCTCTCTGTGAAGAACTTNGGAGCCCAGAACTGGACACTGTACTCAAGGTGTGGCATGACCAGTGCTGAGTACAGGGGAAAAATAACCTCCCTTGTCTTGCTGGCCACACTATTCCTGATACACAGGAATGTGTATCCTGGGCACATTGCTGGCTCATGTTCAGCCTGTGGGGGACTGTGGTGGGTCCGCAGATTCCTTGCCTGGGAAAGAAGAACTTGGCCTTGGGCAGATTACTGTGTATCGGTGAAGATATAGGAGGCCCCAGAGTTTCAGGTGGTTTGCAAGAACAAAGAGTGTCTGGGAAAACCCTAAGATAAGAGGTTTGAATCATCCCATGTGTAATTTAACAAGAATAGCTATTACCATAGTGAGATAGCAATAACCAATAAGAGTATTAAAAACAACTTGTTAACCAATTAGAAGTAGCCACAGTACCATAGAAAACATATAAATGTGTGTTGTTAATAATAATAAAGGTGCTTTATGTTTGATACTCTACTTGATCTGTGACTACAAGTTTGTACATATTGTGCTAGTCCACCACGAAAGTGACAACTATCAACCAGCACCCCCAGGTACCCCTCGGTCTGGCTGCTCTGCAGCCACTCTGTCCCCAGCCTGTAGCACTGCTTGGGGTTGTTGTGGCCAAAGTGTAGAACCCTGCATTTAGCCTTGTTAAATTTCATCCCATTGGCCTCTGCCCACCCATCGAGCCTGTCCAGGTTCCTCTGCAGGGCCCTCCTACCTTCCAACAGATCAACACCTGCTCCTAACTTCGTGTCATCTGCAAACTTACTGATGATGGACTCAATTCCTTCATCCACATCATCAATAAAGATATTGAATAGGATGGGGCCCAGCACTGATCCCTGGGGGACACCACTAGTGACTGGTCGCCAACTGGATGTGGCACCATTCACCACCACTCCTGTGCCCGGCCCTCCAGCCAGCTCCTGACCCATT
>VXBD01006507.1:10152-53868 GCA_013399975.1 Indicator maculatus
GATCGGAGAGAGAAGAGGGGGGATGGGGGGGGGGAGGGAGAAAAAAAGAAAAGTGAAGTGTGATGTCTCTGACCTGCCAATGCTTACAGGTAAAGGCAAGATGTTATATTCACTGCAGCTTACATTTTGCCTCTTCTGCAGAGCAATAGGGAAAAAAAAAAAATCTTTCTTCAGTTGCCAGTAGGTACCGGGTCTGCTGAGGTGTTTCCATGGAGACAGAGCATAGCTAGGCACAGCAGGCAGATGCGTGTTACACCCTTGCATGGGTACTGTGCCTGCTTGTGCAGCTGATGGAGTGCTCAACAAACGTATCTCCTGTCTCTAGAGATCTCATTTTTCTAGGATTAAATGCTGATTTTTTTAAAATAAAATTAAAACTGTAAGTTACCCAAGAAGGAAACAAAACAAAAAACTAAGCTTTTCACGCAAATTTCACAGCATTGTAGTGATGCTTAAGTAAACTTGAGTAGTGAAGATTCTAAAATGTTGAGTTTGGGCTTTGTCTGCCTTCCAGATTTATTTCTAAATCTAGAATCAAGAAATATTGTCTTCTTCACCAAGAGGTGACTTGACCACATTCACTTCTTTGCATTTAAAACTCGTGAATTAGTTTTTCAGTCACAGAATGGTGTCTGAAACATACAATTGCAAACTTTTGTATGTTTTATTTGGATTTACTTTAGTCTTCAATTTTTCTTTTTTTCATTTGAATGATATTTGCTTCATCAAGGTTCAGGAGCTGAGAGGAAGAAAAAAAAGAACAGAAATGCATTTAATTTCAAGATGCAGATAATCAATTTTCTGTTTGCTTGTGGTATCTGAATTATTCCACACTTCTTGGAAGAAGACTCTCCTAGGAAAAAGGCTTAGGCATTAAACTCTAGGATGTGATTCACATACCATAGGTATGTAAAAAAAGATTTTTACCAGTGTAGGAGTGAAATCCTGACAGTTAAAACTGTATATTGGCTTCTTGAAAGTATCTTTAGCAAAACCAGGAAATTAATAGTAGTGCCATAGAAAATACTGATAAAACTTCATTTTAAATAGTTCAGACTTCTTTGGTTGCCAACACTGAAATTAACTACAGCAGTAAAAAAATGCCAACAGAGTGCTAAAATTACTTGGAAATGTATTATGAGACACCTGTTTAATTTGGTCATAAACAAACAAACAACACAAAAATACATTCATATTCTTTATAAATAAAAACTTCAATAACTTAAAATAATTTTAAGACTACAATTATTTGTAGGACTTAATTCTACTTAAATCTACCCAAGCTCAGCCCCAGTAAGGAGTGCCAACCAGCCCCTATGGATGATATTGGAGTAGTCATCAACCCTAATCCTAGCTGACCGGGGGGCCACCAGGCCCCCCGGCCTTTTGTCCACCATCACCAATCACCCAGTGTGCACCATGGGTACTCACCAGAGATGACAGGAGAAAGACTCCTCAGCCCAGATGGGCTCAGCTTAGGGCTTCTGCCTCTCCTGGCAGCGATTAAAAAGGGGAGTGGGCAGGGAGGGCAAAGTGGTCACACCTGGGGTGGGAGGAGACTCCAACAGAGCCCAGGTGCTCTGGGATTTGAAGGTAAAAAGGGTCAGACTGTGAAACCAGTGTTATTAAGAAAGAATGGTTATTAAAATAATATTCAAATATGAATCATCAACTTTTAGTGATTGCTAGATGCTTAATATGGTTAGTCTCAGGATGTTCCTCTACCCTTGGATATTAGATAATTGTGCTGGATCCTGGATGGGGCTGAAAAGAACCCAGCCCCAGGTGGACAAAAGAAACTTAATCCGGGGTGGGGGGGGACTGGCTCAGAAGTGGTCTATTCCACTCCCCCTTCCTGTCCAGCAAGCCTATAAAAAGGGCGGACAGGGGTCTGCTCACTTTCTTTCCTGCCTCGTCTGCTTGAAGAGGTCACTTGCTGCTGCCACTGACTCCTGCACTTGACCACGTGGCTGGAGCCTCCTTTCTCCCAACTGAATCCACCGACATCCAAGGGAACACAAGGCCATCCAGGCTTGGTTTTGTATGTTTTTTTCCCCTTACCCTCATCCCTCACTTCTGTGACCCCCTCCTTGTTACTGATATATATATATATATATATATACATATATATACACATAAAACTATTATTTCTTTCCCTCTTGTAAAAAAAAAAAAAAATTTACTTCTCCTGCTTCCAAACTGACTTCAAACTATTTCTTTCACGAATTTTGCTTCCCCTTTCCCCTACCTTTTTCTTTTTTCTTTTTTCACTCTCTCCACCCTGCCGAGAGAAAGGGAGAGGGGCAGGGGGAGGAGTCTTAATCTGTTATCATTGGCGCTCCTAAATTCCAGTCAGAGCTCAAACCACCACAATAATTTATTGACAAACTCAAACATCATTTTGATAGGCCAATATTAAGATCAGTAAACAGGTCTCACTGCTCCATGTACTCAACCATTACTTGAGCAGATTAGATACAGAAAGAAAAATTTAAATTAACTGGGTTCAATGCCAGCTCACTTCAGAAACTAGAATTATTTTAATCACTCTTATTCTGAGAGGTGCAAAGGTGCTGTAACACATTAAATGAAGAAGAATCCTAGTAGAAAGTGTTTCTAGCCTGCTTTTTTGTCCTCAAATTGGCAAACTTCATGCCAGCATGGACTAGTGAGCATTAGACATACAGATGAGCACATGATGACATTCAGAACTCTTATTTCTCCGCAGCTGAAGGCAGAAATAGCTAAGAAAATATCACAGAAAATCTTATCTTCAATCACTTGAAGGAGAATGAGCCATCCTATTTTCAGAGCTCCCCTCTGAACAGTAGAAGAAACCAAAGAACTAATCACAAAGCAAAATCTTGTCTTTTGATTGTTCTTGAAGAGGTGATCAGGTGTAGAGAATGCTTGGCCTTTTAGTCTGCTTAGTGTGGAAGACTGTGCCTACACTGCTTGAGCAAAGATATGGCTTCTGCTCAGCTTTGCAGTGGAATTTAACAACTATCTCGAGCTGAAAAATCACACAAGGACTTTCAGGATCAAACTTATTATGCATTCAGTATCCCAATATTCCATCTGCTCTTTCCCTGTTCCATATCCCATTAACAAATGCTAAACTGCAGATTGTTTTTCACATAGTAATGAGCTGCATAAGTATGCAAACAAAACAAAAGTTATATATTTCTGTTAGAACAAGTGCCAAGAACACCTCCTGTTGCAACAGTACTAATGACAGGATAGCAACAGTGGAATAAAGAGAGTAATTTGTAGTATTCCTAGGTCAGCTGCACACATGGTTTCTCCAAAAATAAGTGAGGCAATTTTTTCTATATTTACAATGCATCAGATTCATTCCTGCTTTAATTGCAGTAGCTTCAATGGATCTGTATCATGGAAGAATTTGGCCTTTCACTTGGAAAACTTCCTACAGATGGTGGTAGAAAAGGTGACCAGCATAAATAACGTCATTACCCCAATTAACTGGAATTGATTAATTCATCCATCCATTTCCCAAGTGATTATCTCCAGTTAAAATAATTGCCTGGATAGCATTCCATTGCTAGATTCCTGGGTGAAACAGAGATCTTCTAAACAGCATTTTACTCAAATGCCAGCACAACCACTGCTACCTAGCAGTAGGGAAAGACATTACAATCTGCTATGGCTCAACATGAGTACAGAGAATGTTTCTAAGATACACAGACTCAAGTGTTACAGTTGTCCTTTGTGTAAGCGTAAGGTTACTGTGGAATGGGACTTGATTTGTTGCGAAATGCAACCGGATGGTGCCTGCTGTAAAGAGACATTTCTAATCAAGCACAGACACATATAAAGAGCTCAAAGAAGTCATGAAATAATATTAGTAGACATAGTCAGCCCTGGCAGTGGCACCACAGCAACCACTCACTTGTATATTTTTGTAGGCATCACAGCAATGCATGCATTTTCAACTGCAGTTCTGAAGGTAGCCACCTCTGCCAGTCATAGAATCATAGAACTTTTGGCTGGAAAAAACCTTTAAGATCATTGAGTGGAATCATTATCTAACTATGCTTACAGAGACAGAGTCCCAGCTGTGAAAGTGCTAAAACATCTGATGACACTTGTCTGAAAATGTAAAGCATGGACATGGGAGCCTCACACCACAGTCCTACCAGAGGCAAGAGTCCAAATTCCAATTGCTATTAGGAGATGATGGGGGTGACAGGGATGCCTTGAAAAGGCAGCCTCTAAAATTACATGTGAAGTGAGACAGAGCTATACAGTAGTTATTTAAAGAAAAGGATAACAAGCTCAAATGAGATGGATATGAGGAGGATGCCTGTAGCCAGAGTCTAGCATCTGCTAAGTTCAGAGAAAAAGCTCTACTAATATAGTGTGAGCATGTATAGATATATGCATATGGAGATGAAAAACTGTATCTAAGAAATTTTTTGTATAGAAATTATACAAAATTCAAACACGGCTTGCATCTAAAACCCATTAAATTCAGAGCTGAATAAGATGCTCAAATTACTGGGCTGCACACACACTCAGCACAGTAACTGACACACTTTTAAGAAAACAAGGTAGAAAAAAGCTTGGAATAAGAAAAAAAAAAAAGTTGAACCTGATCTCCTAGCTGCCATGTGAGAAAATGTCAAAGACATTATCATTTTAATTTGAGCAAAAAGGCAGTAGTGAGAGACGTTTGTGAAACGTTTAAGTAACAGCAAATAATTTTTATTTCCAAATGAGATAGCTGAAAGATAAGGCATAGAAGAAAAAAATCTCCATTGGCTGAGTATCAGAGAACCAGAAGACCATTGGGAGAGGGTTAAGAAGAGTTCTTTATGGGACACATTGATGAAAAGATAGGTGAGAAAGTGATAGGTTAATGGAAACTAGTGACAAGCAAATTGACAAGGTAGAAAGTGCCCAGCACATTACAGAAGAGAAAATTGAATTCTAATGTTAAGTATACACAATTGGTGTGAAACAATGAGTTTGATGTCTGAATATTAGTAGAAAGACTTCATATTAATGTTACTAGGGCAAGAGCAGCTCTTACTTTAGAGAGATGAGCTGTGATGAAGCCCCAGGATACCCCATACTACAATGAGAGGTCAGTTTGCCTTCTAATGCCATTATGAGCTACCTCAACATTAGCAAATTCTTCTTCAGTCAACATTTTCTAGACTTTATCAGTTATGGTCCCAGTTACTTCATCTTGGAGCACTTCAGCCTGAATATGATCTATACAGACTTGAGGATGTACCATGTACTGAAATAACATTGTTACTGCAAAGATTGCAAGAAAAAAAGTTAGTTGTTTTGGGGTTTAGTTATTAAGGAGTGATCAGGCAGCCAAGAACTGAAACAAAATATACACAAAACTGTTTAGGTGGAATAGAAATTTGTTGCTGTATTTTAGTAAATTAAATTCTGAAACAGATTTTTTTTAAATGCCCAGTGTTATCTGGCTCATAGCTAAACTGAAGACAGCAATGAAGAGACTAATTTCACCAAGGATGAGACTGCCAAGTTTAGGAGCTAAAGCAGATGTATCAGGAGTCCTAGCTAAGATTCTTTGTCTGTCTGGGAAAATGAACCAAGGCCTTCTATCAAGAAGCTAATGATCTAGCACCTTTTTCTTGGTGTTATTCTGGTTTACCTAAAGACCCTTCATTGTTTAGAGAAGGGAATGAAAGCACTTAATCTGCAAATTTAGAATTTTAAGGACTTAGAATAGCATGAGAATTTGCACCTCAACATACCCCATGCTATGGTGATTAGAGTGTTCACGCCGTGGGTAGGAGAATCTAGTTCAGATCTTTGCCCATAAACTGAGTTCAGACAATTATTATACTATACATAACAGCTGTGGAAAGTGCCAGAAGTGAATTCACATGACTTTAAATCCAGCTAAGCAGGACACCAGTAAAGGTGTTCAAGAGCAGTGGTATCCAAAAGGCAGACTCTACCTTTCTTCTTTAGTTTCAGGAATACAGCCACTGAAACAGCTCGACACAAAGTCACTATCCATTTCAGGGCAGCTGATGCTGTATTTTTGTGCCAGTGTCATTATTACCTTTTCATAAGAGGTACCCAGTGCTAAATTAAATAATTTTTCAGACACATGAAAAATGTCAATAGGGCTTTTGGCTACCTAGAAGCTTATTAGCATTTAGAGATATAAATCAAGATACAATATTTTCATGAGATTTTGCACACCAGCATCACTTTGGCCCAAGGAAATAAGAAAATACCTATTGAATTGCTGCACTTAACATGATGCCAGTCAGGTCTTTCTTAATACTTTTTCTTTTATATTGAATTTGTCACAAACAGTTCTTGTATGTGCCTGGTCACATTGTTTGAAATAACCTAAGTCTTCTGAAGTCTTGGTAAACTCTACAAATGTTCAGTCAGTTTTGAAATGTTGACTGTGAGATCAATGGTCCTTCTCCAAGCCTAAGTCCATCTTAAAATCTTAAGGTTTTAAGACATTTGACCAAAACTGTTCAGGTCAGAGGAATTGAAAGCAAATAGAATCAGGAATAGCTACTTAAAGACTCTTGATATAACTATGAGGCTGGCAATTCAGCAGTTCAAACAGTATTTTTTCCCAAGGAAATGGAAGTTTCTCTCAAGTACCATAAAGCAAAGATTTTTTTTTATTTAAACTTTTATCATTTAAGATGAGAATGATTAATTGGGGGGGTTATTTTCTTACTTTCCTTACACAGAGGGATAGCACAAATAAGACTTCATCAGATAGCAAAAGCACTGAGATCATAGACATTCAGTTTGAATAAAAAGCTAACTAAACAATAGCAATTACCTTTATGTAAGAAAGAGAAAACATGTCACACAGGTTGTTTGCCCAGCTAAACTAAACTTTGAGATAATTTTTTAAAAAGGAATCAAGGGATGGAAGTAAATGGAATCAGATATGTTACTGCATTACTGAAGATACACTATATTAAATTAATTCAATGTTATTCCTTGAGACTTTTTTTTTTTTTTAATGATGGGCTATGAATGTGTTTTCATTCACCAGGACCTTACAAAGAGACGTAAGATGATGTTAATGGTAGAAGAGACAGACCATTTTTAAAATGGCTGAAATGGAGATGAAATGGGTAATTACCAGTGTGGAAGGAGACTAGTAGTGAGCATATGTGAAGAGAGTTTCTGTGATAAGCATGGGACTGCATCCAGGAAGATCCTTATGTTCCATGGTTAAATGTGGATCTCAGTAGTTATTTCCTGAATGCAAGTGATAGAAGTTACACTGCTCTTTCTAAATTCCTACTGTTCTTCCTCGGGAAAGTAAACAGTATGTCTGTTCTTTTTTTCTTGTCATGTCCATTTTAGAAGGGCATGCATTGCTTCTGAAATAAACTCTTATAAGCTTTTGTTTCCTATTTCATTGTTAAAGAATTAGATGTCTTTTGCCTTTACTCCTCAGTAATTTTATATATATATATGCAATGTTGAATAGTAAGCAGCAGAAGTTAACTTTTTCGGAACAGCAGGTTTCATAGCTTTTAAAAAGCAGTCATTTATAAAGGTATTGTCTTGCAAAATAAAATGTTTGTCACCCTTGTAACATTGCTTCCAAAGGGAAAGAACATGCTTCCTGTGATAAAAAAGAGGAAGAAAGATCCAGGTTTAAGGAGCACTGTGCCCCAAAAGCCCTGTATTATAAGGCCTTTCCTTACAACTTAGATTTCTCACAATCCCGAAAGTAGGAGTTTCTTTATTTTTGCAACTCTTCCTTCTAATGTACAACACATTTTAAAAGCACATTAAAGAGGAATTATTTGGAAACATATGGTGACACATGGGTAGCTGTTAGGCATTTAAATAGAGAAAATGAATGCGTTTCACATATAGCCACAAAGGTGGGAAGAAGCCTTAATTTGTCTGATTTAGCATTTATTTTTCTTGATTCTCCTTCCCATCCCACCAGGGAGGTGAGGAAAGAATGAGCAAGTGCCTGTGTGGTGTTTAGCTGCTGGCTGGGGTTAAATCACAACAGCTGAACATTTTCTTCTTAAAAAACCTGTCTGTCTTCTTATCTTCCCCACGAGAACCTATTTTCTTTCTTAATGGAGAATAATATAACTAATTTTAAATAAAGACTTACCAGTTTATATTTGAAGTCTTAACTTTGCTGTCACCACTGTGCCACCACAAAAGACATGCAGGTGGTCCACTCCCACTCTGTCTTAATAGGGGCATTTATTATTGGGTACTGTCAACCAGGTCCACTTATGTCCATGGGAGGGCTGCAAGAATTAGTACTGTAATGACTTGTCAATAAGCACTATCTTGCAACTCCTTCTACACTGAGCTGTGCAGTTCCTCCTACTTCTGTTTCATGCACTCACTGCTCTTGTACTCTTGCTGCCCATGCATACTTTAATCACATAAAAAACTGACTATAAGCATAAGCCATTTCTCAGTCAAGTCAGTCCTGAAATTTGATGTCCTGTTTTAAGTAGGATTATAATATTGCTGCAGTACAGTGTTTTTATTGTGAATGGGGGGTGCTGAGTGGGATGTTTCATTGGGTCTGCATCACTGAGGTTTAAAATAAAGGTAAGGAGGGATAGGAAAGATCAGCAAGAAGAAACTCAGCATTCCTGTAAGTCCTGGAAAAATGGACTGCCTTCAAATAGCCTATCTCATGGTTGTAGTCCTTTCACATAAAGTTATTCCAACCCTGTGTTTTTCCCAAAGGCTAACCTACTCCATGCTCAGCTCCTTCCCCTTGCTGACACTAAATGGCCATCAGTTTTCACTGTTACATCACTCACACAAAGCAGAGAATAAAGGACCAAACAGCATCTATAAACCTGCACACAGAATTTAGAAAGTAACTGAATAAAGTAAAAGATTTTTCTCTTCATATCTAGGCAGCTGGAGAGAGCCACAATCCAGTCCTGAGCAGATTTAGTGAACTGAAGAGAAATGACAGCTATTGCTATATTAGGAAGCCACAAGTGGTCTCTGAACCTGGGAGATGATTGCCTGCGCTTTGTACAGATGTGAGCAGCAATAGACAAGACAGGGTGTCTTTCCTGATCTGTTGATGCTGTTAACCATTTTTAGAGCACCTGAAACACTAGAAAAAAAAATCAAATAAGCAAAAGATCAAACACTACCAAATCTTCTGCCTTTGAGTAATAACTAATTAGAAGGACAGCAAAATAATTGGGAGCAGTGAGGTAGTGGAGAAGATATCCCCTCCTTTGAAATGACCCTTTTATATAACAGCAGACTATTTCAAACACCTCTGAAAATAATGAGCTACAAGCTGTAATTATCATGAAAAGTAGAGTTATTTCAGAGAAAATGCTAAAGCAAGGGTCCTGCCAAAAGCTCTAATTTTCCTCAGACTGAATATTTCCTGGGTAAAATTCTTGTTCTCCATTGCAAGGAAACTGAACAGAGAAGCTATGGCAAGCTTATTATTAGTCAAGTTCTTTTTCAGTAGGAGATGACAGTGGAATGAATATAAACTATGAGTTTGCAGCACAGTATGCTACATCTTGCTTACTTTTTTGGATTGTGAAAAACACCTCACTTGATATGTTCTGGACTTACTCTGCTGTGAGTGGCATGAAACGTTGGGATGCCGCTCTGAACTGCAGTGCAACTGTGTCCACCACTGGGCTGTCACTCAATGAATATAAGAAGTTCTTTGAGTCAAACTGGTAGAAGCCAAAATATATTTTAATACTGGGAGGACAGTGTAAGTAAAAAGCTAGGAATTGAACTGTAAAGTCCCAATTTTTTGGTATAAGATGAAAAAATGGAAACCTATTTGAAGCATTGGGTTTAAATCAGCATCTTAGCACAATTTGGTCTGTCTGCTAATATGTAGGAGGGGGCTTCTTGGTCAGGCTCACAAAAATTTCAATACAATGCTGAAGACCTAACACACAACAACACTCATCCTAAATTTAAGACAAAAATGCACTGTGAAGCTGTATTACTAATGGGATTCAGCCCCATTCACAGTGTTTTGCCAAATAGAGCAGCAATCTGTATTTATCCCTGAATGTTTGGTTCTTTAGGGGGGCTGAGACAAGTCAAAGGGGATCAGTTAGAGTAAAATGAGCTTAAGTTTCGGAATTTGGGCCTAAATTTATTGCCAGAATAAGAGAACATTCAATTTTGCTAACTAATTCCATCAAGTTTTGTTAAAATGGGCTTCTACAAAATGTGTTATTATTCAGACAAAAAGGACCTCTAGGTCCTAGTGGATGGAAGGTTGACCATGAGCCAGCTATGTGCTTTTGTGGCCAAGAAGGCCAATGCCATTCTGGGATGTATCAGAAGGGGAGTGGTTTGCAGGTAGAGGGAGGTTCTCCTCCCCCTCTACTCTGCCCTGTTGAGGCTGTCTGGAGTATTGTGTCCAGTTTTGGGCCCTTCAGTTCAAGGACAGGGAAGTGCTTGAAAGAGTCAAAGATGATTAAGGGAGTGGAACATCTCCCTTATGAGGAGAGACTGAGGCAGCCGGGGCTCTTTAGTTTGGAGAAGAGGAGACTAAAGGGTGACCTCATTCATGTTTATAAATACACAGATGGTGAGTGCCAAGAGGATAGAGTCAGGCTCTTCTCAGTGATGCTCAATGAAAGGATAAGGGGCAGTGGGTGGAAAATGAGGTATAGGAGGTTCCATGCAAATATGAAGAATTTTTTTTCATTGTGAGGGTGACAGAACACTGGAACAGGCTGCCCAGGGAGGGTGTAGAGTCTCCCTCCCTGGACATATTCAAAACCCACCTGGGTGTGTTCCTGTGTGATCTGGTTCCAGGGTGATCCTGCTCTGGCAGGGTGGTTGGACTAGAAGACTAGGTGGACTTCCAACACCTAACATTCTGTGATTCTGAGAAAAATATAAGCAAACAATTAAAACTATAACAAGATTAGAAGTTATAACCCTGAACAATTCTCTGCAGAAAGAGAAATCCGAATGCAAACTTTCAATAAAGTGTACCTACCATAAAAGTGACTGGGTAAATACAGATGCAGAATAGTGAATGTCTGCAATGGTGAAACTGTGAAATATCTAACATATATCAAAGATGAAAGACTACATCTCTCTAGGACATCTCCTGACTCCTTCAAATTGCTCATATTCATGACAGTTGAATCTGTTTGAAGATTGCTGTGAATTGTTCTGTTTTGTTTTCCCATTAGTAAGAGTCGACAAAACAGCTTCTTTTTTGAAGCTCTTGAGTATCTGTCCTTCTCTTGCAATTTCAATTAATTCAGATGAGGTCTTCAAGTAGAAGAGGTTGCTTTCATTATTAAAAATGTACTTTACTGTTCTACGCTTGATTTTTTTTTTGCTATTTTGTGTTCTTTTATGACCGTAGGGAACTATTATTGCAGTCCTGAAACAAGCTAAAATACATGAAAAATTCTCAAGCTGCAATTTTAGGAATAAAGAGCACTACTCCAGCTCCAGGTGACAGAAAGATATTGTGAATTCCAACCTAGAGTTCAACACCCTTTTCAGTGTCCCTGTGGTTAACCTAATGTAATCATGAGTGACTTCTTGTAGCATAAGCTTGACTGAAAACATCTGATTCACAGCCTATATCAAGGACAGCAGATGCTGTGCGAGCCCTAGAATCAGAGAATGGTCTGGGTTGGAAGGGACTTCCAAAGGTCATCTAGTCCAACCTCCTTTGCAGTAAGCAGGGGCATCCTGAACTAGATCAGGTTGCCCAGGGTGCTGTCAAGCCTCACTTTGAATATCTCCAGAGATAGGGCCCAAGCTACCTTCCTGGACAGCCTGTTTCAGTGTTCACCACCCTCATAGTAAAGAACCTGTTCCTAACATCCAATCTAAATCTGCTCTTCTCTAGTTTGAAGCCATTGCCCTTTGTCCTATCACTACAGGCCTTTGTAAATGTCTCCCCAGAGCCTCCTCTTCTCCAGGCTGAACAATCAGCTCCCTCAACCTGGCTTTGTAGCAGAGGTGCTCCAACCCCCTGATCATTTTCATGGCCCTCCTCTGGACCCGTTCCATCTGGTCCATGGCCTTCCTATATTGAGAGCTCCAGACCTCTGCTGTATCAACAGCACCACTCAGCTTGGTGTCATCTGCAAACTTGCTGCTGGAGCACTCAATCCCGTGTGTATATCCCATGGTCTATACCATTGATAAAAATATTAAACAGCACAGGTCTCAGTATGGACCCCACTGTCACTGCTCTCCATATCTCCATCTGGACTTCAAGCCATTGAGCACTATCATCTGGGTGTGACCATCCAGCTGATTCCTTATCCACTGAACAGTCCACCTATCTAATACATATCTCTCCAGCTTGGCAAATAGGCTGTTGTGGGGGACTTGTGTCAAAGGCCTTGCAGAAGTCCAGATAGATCACACCTATAGGTCATCTCTTATCTACTGACATAGTCACTTTATCATGGAAAGCCACTAGATTAGTCAGGCATCTAATTTTTGAAACATTTTACTTTAAAAAATTTTTAAAAAGAGAAAAACAAGTATTTTACTTATCCCTAGGGAGAGTTCTACGTTGCTTTCTCATATTCATAAATGTTGAATGATGTAAAATTAGTGGGCTGCAGATTCTTTTGTCCATGGCTTATCTGCAGGCTTTTTGCAGGAATGAACTCACGTAAAGCCTACTGATTAAGTCAGCTCTGGTCATCTGCAATTCAGGGTCAACATCTGAGGAAATATCTACAGAGGAAATGTCTACAGATTTCTGATGAATGGATTGGTAGAAAGATGGAGCACAAAGGCAAAAAAGCATGAAGTGTTATTACTAGAGAAAAGAACTAATCAAAATGGAAGGTTCTAGGTTAAAATCATATTGTGAACCTGGATTTTGCTCTAGTCCCATGGATATATAATATTGGAGCTGGCATTTAAGTAACTGAAGGAAAATTGCTTTGATTGTAAGGCAATTGTCATCAGTGAAATGACTTTCCAGCTCTGTTCCTTCCTTGCAGTTATGTCTGTAACTGCCTTGGAGTGCAGAGATTCAGACAAGTCTTTGAAATAAATGCTGAAAATGTCAGCTACATCCATTTATACAAGACAGTGCAAAACTACTTTTTTGTTCCTTTTTTTTTTTTTTTTACTCATTCTTTAGGAGTTTAGGCTCAAAACTGTTACTCTTGTAAAATACGATCAACTGTTGCCTATTTTGGAAAAGGTAAAATTTATGGGAAATGCCTTATGACCTTTTACTATCCTTTCTACCTCTTACAAGGCTTATGACAGCAGCCACTTGTGTTCACTGTCATTTATGACATTTTAAAGTCATTATGTCCTCCCATACGTATTACAGAGTTTTTAAACCCACATTCATGACTCTGTTGAAGATGTTTGCATCCTGTTGCATTTTAGCTGACAACTGCTGTTTGCATATTCCCTAGTTAATGAATAAGAAATCAGAATTGGCCAAGAACCCAAAACTGAGACATATTCAGTTTAAATTCAATGATAAAATGCTGTCCTGCCATGACTTAGTTATCCAGTGCTCTTTGACTCTTTTTACTGAACAGTAATCTGAAAGGCAATACTTACATGTTACATAGGAGAGGATTGATAGTGCCTTAGTAGAGCTGTTAAACACAAATATATTCATAGTTATTATTATCCAACAACTGATTTCCATCTACAGAAAAAAAAAATTAGTCATGCTCTGCTGTAATTTACTGATTTGCACTTAACTGGGACTTGATCATTTCTGCAACTGACCTGAAGAAAAAAAGTCATATTTACTACAGATGGATTTTTCGTCAGTAACATATATTATATGTCCTTTGGAAAAAGTACATTTTCCTTGCAATTAAATACCTAACATGGAACCTCAATTTTAGGTGATTTTAGAGCTCAAACATAAAAACATCCACAGCTAGAAGAAATCATTCTACAGTTATTTTTTCAGCTAGAGTAGAGGGGGAGGAGAACTTCCCTTGACCTTCTGGCATCATACAATACTGCTGGCCTTTTTGGCCACATGGGTGCTTTGCTGGCTCATGAATTTGTTGTTCACCAGCGCTCCCAGGTCCCTCTTTGCAGAGGTGCCTTCCAGCAGGTCAACCCCTAACCTGCACAGATGTATGGGTTTATTCCTCCCCAGGTGCAGGACTCTACAGTTGCCCTTATGTTCTGAACTTCATGAAGTTCACCTCTGTCCAACTCTTCTGCCTGTCCAGGTCTCACTGAATGGCAGCACAGCCTTCTGGTAGATCAGTCATTCCTCACAGTTTTGTATCATCAGCAAACTTGCTGATGCTCTGTTCCTTCATCCTCATCATTGATGAATACTTTGCACAAAACTGGACACAGCAGTGACCCCTGTGGAACACGGCTAGCTCTAACTAGACTGCACCATTGATCACAGCTCTCTGTGCTCTGTCATTCAGCCAGTTCTCAGCTAACTCACACTTCCTAAGCTTACCTGTGAGACACAACATTATGCTGAAAACTTCACCAAAATCAAAGTAGAGACACCCACTACTCTCCCCTCATGCACTCATCTGGTCACATCATCATAGAAGTTTATCAAATTGCTCAAGTACGATTTGCCCTTTGTGAATCCGTGCTTACTGTTCTTGATAATCTTTTCATCCATTTGCTTTGAGATGATCTCCAGAATGAGCTGTACCATCACCTCTCCAGGGATGGAGGTGCTGCTGACTGGTCTGTAGTTTCCTAGGTCTTACTGATCTTTTTGAAAATTGGAGTGACATTGGCTTTCCTCCAATCCATATTGTTTATGGATTATATCTATATGCTTATGGTGCATATCTATGTCTGTCAATCAACCTATCTATCAATCAATCAATTTTAACTTTTTTTCTTCTTTTTTTTATTTCTTTCAGGGCTAGGTGCAATCCCTCCATGCCTACAAGAAGAACAGAGGCTTCTCTACCATCTGACTAGGAGAATAGGACACATCAGGCAGTCCTAAGCCACTGCAGTCCCCATATTTTCAGTTGTAGTACCTGACATATATTGCCTTCAGAAGAAAACAGATAGTAGGAGTAAATTAATAAGTACAGTCTGGATTTTTTAAAAAAATCATTAAAAAATTCCTTCAGGATCAATTTAGCTCAATTGTGTTTGTTTCCTGGCTGCAGAAGGAAATGACACAATTCGTCCTTTTGTAGCTGATCTGACTTGGAATTTCTGTCATTGTATTTCTTTGGTGATTCTTTCTCCTGCTAATATTCACTGCTTTTCAACCTGTCTTCATCTGTGAGTTATCCAGTAAGCATCTTATCATTTAGGATAATGGAACTATTCAGAAACAATTTTTATTTTAAGAAAATGATATTTAGGATGAAAAGCAGTAGAAATCAGAGTACACATCTCGAATTCTCTTTGAGTTACTTGATTTTGAAAGTGCATGGAACACCTAAGACACCCAAGTTCATTGCAGCAACAATGCCAAGAGAGTTATGACATATTTTCATAAGGAAAAAAAAAAAAACCTGTTCTGTCAACAATTTGTTAAGTCAGTGTTTTGACATTGCCTCAAGTTTAGGGCTTAATCTCAGGTCCGTGTAAACGATTTCAATCTCTTTAGCAGGCTTTAGAAGAGAGAACTGTAGACTGTTTCTCTGATGAGTCTCTGGAACACAAATCAGAGACTTCTGAGCCAGCTGTCTCTTCCCTGCACTAGAAGCAAGCACAGCACAACAGAACAGGTACCTGTTCTTGGGCTAATATTGCTAGTCAAATCTTTACCACAGCAAACATTTCATAAAAGGGCTCATTGTGCTTACTAGGTGCTGTGCTATTCACACTCACCAAAACTCAGAGTCACAAAAGCATTTTTCAGTACAAGTCACACACGCAGCCTAAATTCCACACTGTTTTTCCCTCTTCCTCTCCTGTTCACCATCAACTCCCTTTCAGAACGAGTCTGGTTGATTTCAGTGGCAAGGGTTCATAGGTCAGGATCTTTGTCCTGGCTGGAGAACCCCACATGAATGCCAGCAAAGTGCTTTGTTAGTCACACCTCTGTACACCAAAAAACTGAGCTCCTGCTCTTTCAAATATCCTGCTATGTGATTCAGGTATCCAGGACTTCAACACAGTGACAGCTCTGTGAATTAGCAGTATACTAATGGCTTGTGACATTTGCAAGAGTTTTCAGGAAACAATTTGACATGATTAATCTATAATAATTACTTTTAACAAGCTTGACACATTAAGTAAGAAGGGGGAAAAAGTAATAGGGCACTTATTAATATCTAAGAAAAAAAATAAAAGATGTCTTTTAAACATAGCAATAACAGATTGTCTTCCTAGGGAGCCATCCATAACTGTTATGCTATGGGGATAATGTATGCATTTTCCATTCACTAAATGGAAGAATAGATAAAATGGGAAAATGGATTTAGGTTAGCAAAGCTCTCTAATTTCTGAGCCACATACATAAGACATTACCTAATGCCACAGCAGGAAAAATGGAAGGGTACAAAGAAAAGAAAAGAAAAAAAAGAAAACAAAACCCAAAGAACAAAACCAGGCTTTGGGTCTTCACAGATGAAAATCAACTGTTGGTTTCAGATTATGGATTTGACCATGAACCACGAAAAATTGTGGCCAATGATCCATTTTACCGACCTACAGGAAATTCTATGTTTTGACCTGGAAAACTAAAGTGCCCCCAAGAATCTGGTCTTGATAGAAATGAAATGAAAATATTTCTGAAAAAGCATCTGTCTGAAGTGTGTCAAACTGCTCTTTGCCAGTGAAAAATGGTTTTGTCAAAAAGATTCCAGGCAACCATGAATAATCCTGAATGATAAATGTACCAGTTTTGTTGTCTATCCTGGGGTATAAAGGCCTAAAAATACAAAACTTTAGTGGACTTTAAGCACTACTCCAAGCAAAATAAAACAGGGTAATAATCGAGTCAGTACAGAATATCTTTAACGATGACAAGGCTGAAGTTTTATGAGTGGTAAAATTTTAATAACACTGTGGGACTTCACTGACTTTGAGGCCTGGTTTCCTACTAATGATTTAATCTTCTCCTTTAACTGTGAAAAGCCTCTTCCAGTTTTACAGATCTCTGAAGGCTTTATGTCGTTTCATACTTTGTATGAGACTAAAATTATATGTCCTGTTAGCTGGAGTTCTTTCCTTTTATCTAATTTTTCTTCAAAGCAAGAGGTACAGTTGAGTGAAATTGTTTCACCAGGGGTGGCTGTTAGTCACTTACATGAAGTGCCTCTACTTAAAGTGCCAATTTGCACAGCAGGGCCATGTAGAGCAGTAGTGTTAAAACAGGGGCTATTTAAAACACTATTAAATACAGTAAGAAAATGAGTAGGAGAAGAAAGAAGAACATCTTTCTCTGCACCCACAGCACAGTACATCCATCATTTAGGAGCTTAAGTTATGAATCTTTGTTGGCAACAGGAAGTAGATAAGGATATTCCAGATTAAGTGTGATACCAACTACATTGTGGGCTCACCTTTGTCTTCTCCTGGCTCAAGAATATACAAGTCTTTTTCATAAAGGAGAGCAATATTAAAAGCATGTTAGCAAATGATCAGTCTGGAATTTAGAGACTCCAAAATAGTTGTCCCTGTTTTAAGTAGCATCCATGTGCAAGTGGGAGATGGAACTTGTCTTTTTTTAAAGACAGAAGAAAAATGTAGGTATTTAAATTCTAGGTGATGCTTCAAACATGCAGTTTCTGCATTAAAGTTGTGTGAATATAGGTCTGTTCTGTACGGCGGGTTCATCTGGTGACTGTGATCTGCAAGTGCAATCAAGTAAGCACATGTGCAAGTAAATGCGCTGTTCAATATTCTCAAGATCTGAGTAGTTTTCAGCATGCCAGAAAGCAAATATTGGAAATTTACAGGCCTTTACTGTTATTTTGGGGGGAATATCCAGGATTATACAACTACTTAGTTGGGGTTTTGAGGGTATGAACTTCGACACCTATGTAGGGAAGAGCTCGCAAACTCATAGGAAAGTCTGGAGGTTTGTGAGGATAAAACTTGTATGCTCTGTTTTCTGCTGGGGAAAAGGCACTCATTCAGGAATAATACCTTGATGTACCATAGCTAATTAGTGGGATACTAGAATTAAGACTATAGAGGGCTTGATAATGAAAAGGATTTGCACATCAGGAAATTAAATTTCTAATGTAACGTAGGAAGAACAATGGTAGAACATTTGTAATTCTGGAATAAATATGAAAGCCCACATTGACTTAGCCCAAGGATTTCCATGTAATTTATTCATCAATCAATGTAATAATTAGATTTAGATATCAGACATAATTTGGCAGGCTCTATCACAATACTGTAATTCTTTGGAAACAGGGAGACTGTACCCACCTGAAAATATGTCACAGTTTGTTTTCTGAGTTACTGACATTTCAGATATCTAGATCTTGTAATTTTTAGGGATTGATTTTCTGACTGACTACCTACAGCACAGGTGACTAATATGGATCACTCACAAGGATAAAACAACAGGAACAACACTTTTCAAATCATAATATGAAAAATTTATTCTGAACTTCTGTGTCATCACTCCTGAAACGTCCCTGACTTGCATTAAAAAAAGCACCGCAATAAAATGCACAAAACCAGATGGTATAATTCAAATAGAAAAACTTGATGCCTTAGAAGTATTTTACTTTTTAAAGATGCATTTTCAAGAAAGAAAACCACCAGGTCATTATAAAAATTATTATTCTGCGATTATTTGTGATCACAATAAAATTTCATTTATTATGTGTAAAAATATGGTTTGTGAATCGATATGTGTGTTCTCAATATTTTAGAAAAGCAAATTTCACAAAGCTGGAAAGATAAGTGAAAAAGAGTAGGAGGAAAAAATTAAATGACAAAGAGAATACTGAATTGCTTAGATAATGCTTCATTGCAAGCATAGTATCTGTAATTACTTAATAAAAAAATCTAATGATTAAGACTTGAGAAGATGCTATTAGTACAAGTATTTGTGTGAAGTAAACAGAAAAATAAGTTTGATAGCATGGAATTTAATATATGTGGATGTGTAATACAGAAGTAAAAAAATATTCAGGAAAAAAGATTATCAAGAGGGGATAGGGCCTCTAAGAGGAGATGTTTTGCCTACAAGAACAGTGTGAATCATTATTGTATGAGACAAATGTATTGTTTACAACTTACAGGACAGAGCTCTGTAAAAATCATATTTAGATGCATCAGTGCAAAGCTCAGATACGGAATTTACAGTGTTGTCTTGATCACTGGAACCACAGACACATTTTCAGTGTGACCGCCTTAGAAGATTTATCTGAAGATAATAGAATCATGTGGTCTAATAAAATCATCAGAGCTGCCTTTTTTAAAGACACTCATTTCAGGCAAATCAATGTCTCTTAATGTCTAGCTCAGACACCACTGAACTAAAATCAGACATAGATCCGCCTCCAGGGATGCCCACCTGAATCATCAGTTCCTGATCTCATGCAATTTACACTGAAATGTCACTCAGCACTACCATTACTTCACGTAAAATGGGATTATTCCTGAGCAGACCTCAAAAGAAGGGCAAAAAACCCTTTCCTTACACCCAGAATAAGGTTTAATGAGTTTCTCTAGAGGACACATTTTTACATGAATGGGCTGGTCCATCATCATGGTTTATTTATTGCAGGTATAGTGACAGAACACTTTTTTGTGCCTTCCACAGGCATATGGCTTTCCAGCACACCATGAAACAGTATTTATCTTTCCCCTTTCTCAGCATGGCTCCAAGCTATAATTGAGCCCTTAATTTCTTTTCTTGAAGAACTAAAATATTCCTGTTAAACTGCAGGTGCATGTGATGTTAATGAGTGAGTAGTGCATAATTCTGTGGTATTAATGGCTATTTCTAGTCATTTATGTACCTGTCCTATTCATTAATTCCTTTCTGACTGTTATGTTATTCTTTCTTGAAAAGTATTTTTCCTTCTGTCTACTGAGAAGCTCTTTGTGTCCCTCTTCATTTTTCTATTTGCTATAATTTGCTTTAAGTCACATTTCCTTAAATTAGAGAGTTTTCAGCCTTTTACACTGACTGAAATTTCATGGCTTGAGATGGATATCTCTTAATATTTAGTATTTTTTTAAAAGCCTTGTTAATCACCTATCATGTAAGTTAGAAACTGTAAAAGTGTATCTTCAAAAATCATCTGCAGTTAGCTCTTAGTGTTTTTAATACACATGGTTTCATCAGTAAGACAGTAACTTCTGAACACTCCAAGTTGACAAAGGTGTAAGGAACTGTAGATGAGGGCATCCTATACCCTTATTAAAGGAAAGGCAGATAGAATCAAGATTTCTTTTTGTTTTCTTCATAATTAATCAAGATAACCTAGTGCATGTTATGTATTCTGAAGTCAGGCCACAGTGTCTTTTTCCACTATCACAGTCTGTCTGAGAAATAAGTGGTCTGCACCACTGTACAAAGCTGAAGAGGCTTTAAAATGAATATTCTTCAGGCCCATTTGCATACAGAAATTACTCTGAACATGATAACCTCTGTCCTGCTTTGCTGGGGAGGACAGTATCCTCCGTTGGAGATACACCTGGTGCACACCCCACCTGTCTGCACATGCATCACCTGCTGAAGGTCTGTTTACTGCGTCTCCCTTAGGCCTCTAAGCATGGTACAGATCTGCTGCTAGTAACCAAGGTGCAAGGGAAGGATGGAGAAGGCATCACCCATGAGGCATATACAGACACCTTCAGAGTAGCACCGCAGGGGATATATTTATTGAGCAGAATTATCTCCTCAGTCTTTCATGTCAGCCAACGCAACCCATCACAAATTCAGTGCTGTGTCTGGGGTGCAGCAATTCTACTGCAGGACCTGTGCATCCCATGCTGTGATGTCCATGTAAAATCCATGTCAGCCACTTGAATGTTTACAGGGACCAGATTAACTCTTTCCCAGTACCTGAAGTCCTGGGACACAGGGTGTGGGACCTAGGAAAGAAAGCAGTCTGAGTCATCTATGGCTCTCTGGATGTAGATGTCATAGGAAGAACATTACCTATACTAAGCACACCTGATTTGCTACATAAGCAACACTCTGAAAAGTTAGTTTCAGGGCTTGAGTTTTCTCCTCTATATATTTGGATTGTAAAATGATGATTTGTTCCATTAAATAACTTCTGTTTCAGTGGCAGCCTGGCAATTAAGTTACTTATTTCGGGACTCATGTATTTGTTTCACATTCACATCTCAGAATTTCAGAGACAGATTGGCTACCAAAAAACACTGGGCAAGCCATCAACAATTATAACAAACCAAGACCAGAACATGTTTTGATCAATAGTAATAAAAGCAATGGCATTTGTACCGGTAAAATACCAGTTCACCTATGTTAAAGACATTGTCTGGATGTGTTCCTATGCGACCTATGCTAGATTCTATGATCCTGCTCTGGCAGGAAGGTTGGACTAGAAGAACTCCAGAGGCCCCTTCCAGCTCCTAACATCCTGTTATCCTGTGATCCTGTGCCTAAACTTCTAGACAATACCTGGTTTACTTGTGAGAACAGACTCTGTGTGCTACTATGACCATGTTCAGTGTCACTGAAAAGCATAGTCCTGCATCTGTTTTCTGGCAATTCTCCAGCAGAGCAGGTGTGCCACTTTCCAGGCTGCTAGTTAAGGGAATAACGTTGTGGATCACTTTGGTCCATTAAATATGAGGATATGTAGGCCTCCAACAGTGAACCAGCAGGACTTCTGGCAGTGAGATACAAGGAAGAGGTTGCGTCTACATGGTTTTGTAAAATCCCGAATTAAGATGTATAGAGGATGGAAGGCTGGATATGCATATCAACTAAGACTATTTTTCCATTCCTGAACAATGTATTTTGTGCCTGTAGCTAAAATAAACATGCACATTGCACACATGGGCTTTAGGCCGGAAAAAATGTGATATAGGAAGAAGATACAGGAATCTGATTGACAATGCATGTCAAATAACAATGAAAGCCTTGCAGAGGAGCTTAATGAGAGTGAATCAAACCCAAGTAGGATCATTTATGTTTGACCTAAATTGTGAAGAGGCCATGTCACTCTAGAAGCAAATCCATCCACTATGCTTATGCAAACTGTACAAGAAGTCTCACAATGCTAAGTTCATCTTTGTCACAAATCTATTGATCATATTAGAGTTTATATTTTGTCATTGCTATTCCCTGGACTAACTACCAGTGCAGAGAAGATCTTCCCCACAAAGATCTTCTGAGTACATGCTGTTTGATCAGAAGCTCCAAGGGAGCACTGCTACAGAACCACTAACTCTCTGAACTAAAGCAGTGCAAATAGCACAGTCATGGATTCATTCATTCATAGTTCTTTGTACTATGTAAAAGAGATAGCACATAAACCCTCATTTATTTGATTTGAGATATACAAATGAATGCTCACAGAAATGTGAAGTAATCATATTTGTGGTATTCTGTGATTTGGGTGTATATTTATTTTCAAAATTTTATCTATATGATTTCTCTAGGCAAAGCTGCTAACATCAGTAGGTCAGAACATCATTGCCTGATGAGGACAGACCACATTCCTCCCTGGCTTAGGCCATGCCTGTCAATCAAGCTGCAATTAGCTAGTAGCAATGGTGAACAAATTAATGCTACCTGAAAGGTAAGACAGACCTCACTCTCAAGTAAGTTATTTCTAGACTAATCCTTGCAGGACAATGCTCTAGTAGTCTGTATGTATATCTACATATATATACAAACATTCACCACTATGCTAACATTACTCTTATGAGTCGCATAGCTTAATGACACCAAATATTTAAAGTATGTCCTGAATACACTTCTTTCTGTCTTCTCATAATCTCTTCAATAAGTATGAAGACAAGCAAGAAATTTATGTCTGTATAAAGAAAGCTCTGTTTATGCATTTTCTTCAATATCTTTATTGTGACTGTCATTGGTAGACACCCAAAGAGTAAGAGTACAGAGATTCTCATGGTGATCAGGTGTGTGGCAGTGTACTCCTCTCTGTCCCCAAACAGGGCTTTATTTCCTATAACCCTGCTCAAGTGATAAATACTCTCTCCTTGAGTAGGGATGTCCCTCAAGGTTACGCCTCAAGGATGAGAGATTCCTTCCTGCAACAGATGCTCAGTAAGTGATTGATAGGATGCTAGACTTTTAAATCTTAGCTAAGTGTTATAAAGGATTGTTTGTGCATATATAATCCTTTAGACATAAACCATTGGCCAAGTCTGGGACTAGGATTTGATCTGGCCACACCTCGACTCTTCTCTGAGAAAGAAAAGATGTCCTTTCTGAACCTGATGACTCTGCAGGAAGGTATCTCTGACAGTTTTATCTGGCCCTGTCCTCTATGCAGTAAATAATCAAGTGTACTTTGTAAATGAATCTTGTTAAACCATTTTTGCATTTATTATCAAAATTTCTTTAATCACTGTTTTATATCAATAAAGATATTGCCCCATCTTTCGCTTATGAGTGAGATACATCACTCTATCCATGACATCAGGACTGTCCATCACTCTATCCATGACATCAGGACTGTCCATAGTTGGGATCTCATCTGCAGAAAGTCTTTAACTAGCTGACATGAAAGCCAGGAGAATTTTGCTAGCTCATCTGAATGGATAATAAAAACAGATTGTATTATTGATGTGAGAAAGTCAGGGGAGAGATGAATTAAAAGTGTTAAAGTAGTCTGAGCTCTGTGACTAACCACTAAAAAGTTGAAATCCTTCTGTGAAAATAAAGTCATCTGTGTAAGACTGACATTACAAATCATAGATTTCACTAGATTGGAATGGACCTTTCCAGGCCATCTAGCCCAACCCCCCTGCAGTATGCAGAGACATCCCCAACTAGATCAGGTTGCTCAGAGCCCCATCAAGTTTGACCTTGAATGTCTTCAGGGATGGGGTCTCCACCACCTTCCTGGGCAACCTGTTCCTGTGTTCCACCACCCTGGAAGTAATGAACTTCTTTCTAATGCCCAAATACTGAATCTGAAAGTAATCTAGAAATTCCAGGCTACTGAATTAGTTATTGCTACCATTAAAGGAAACCATATCCACTTTTTATAAGAAAATGGACTCCCTTACAAATCTTCATGGAAGAAATACAGAATATTTGCCAACAGATCAACACTGAGGCAGCTAAATTCTTTCTACTGTAGTTAAGGTCAGTAGGTCTAGAGAAATTATATTAGACATACTAGTTGTTCTGGCAATCAGCTGTTCATGGACAAAAAAACAAAACATTGGTATTGTAGGAATATTTGTGGTATATTACACCACCAAAGAAAATCTGAACTCTCTACTTCATTGAGCTAGGAGTCTTTCAATAACAACCAATGAAACAAATCTGGACAACTCCACATAGATTCTGAAGCAAGGCTACTGCAAGTCCCAAAGACACAAAAGTCTACTGTTGCAGTGGTGTAACTTGAGTATAGAAGACTTTGACAAAATGACAAATTAACAGTTTGATATGAAATTATGGTGCATGTTCAAGCAAGTGAAGGTTACATCAAACATTGCATTCATGAAGAAGATACTCAGCAGGCTCAGATAATTAGATGCTTTAGTATGTACATTAAATAGTAAATGACAGGTCAAAGACTGCTAACAGAGAGAAAAGGTAAATCCTGACTTAAAGCATTTAATAAGTTTCTGTTAAAAACTCTCTTTGGTATATTATAGTGCATCAGACAGTGTGCACTTGCAGCCCAGAAGGCAAATCACATCCTGGGCTGCATCAAAAGATGCATTGCCAGCAGATCCAGAGAGGTGATTTACTCTGATCTGGTGAGACCTCACCTGGAGTACTGTTACAGGCTTAGAGCCCTCAATATAGGAAGGACATGGACCTGATGGAACAGGTCCAGAGGAGGGCCACAAAAATAATCAGGGGATTGGAGCATCTCTACTGTGAGGACAGGCTGAGGGAGCTGGGGTTGCTCAGCATGGAGAAGAGGAAGCTCTGGGGAGACCTAATAGAGGCCTTCCAATACCTGAAGGAGGCCTACAAGAAGGATGGAGAGAGACTGTTTACAAAGGCCTGTAGTGATAGGATGAGGGCAAATGGCTTCAAACTAGAGAGGAGCAGATTTAGACTGGGTGTTAGGAACAGATTCTTTACTATGAGGGTGGCAGAACACTGGAACAGGTTGTCCATGGAGGTGGTTGGGACCCCATCTCTGGAAATATTCACAGTGAGGCTTGACAGGGCTCTGGGCAACCTAATCTAGTTGAGGATGCCCCTGCTTACTGTAGAGGGGGTTGGATTAGATGACCTTTGGATGTCCCTTCCAACCCAGACCATTCTATGATTCTATGACTAGTAAGGAAGATACTTTTTCTTTTTTCCCTGAGTGAATATTTCTCTAATATTGCCTATAATAACTTTGTATCTCATTAGACACTGAACAACAATGATTTTGGGATAATAAATGCCCAACAATTAGTAATTGAGGAAAGTCGTTGACCTGTTCATGCTTTAACTTCTGACTGAGTCTTGTATGGCACCAGAAAAGACAATTTTATAAACTTTCACCTGGCTTTAATTAGTTAAACATGAAGTTTAATTTTCAAGTAGCATGATAATAAACAGAATGAGTGCTATTCATTTCAGATATTCTGAGTCTCTCAAGAAACTCTCAAGATCCTTGAGTCTCTGACAAATATCAACATTTTCATGACAAAATGCTCTCAATACAGACCCCAATCTACTTTGAACTTTTAAGGCATGTAGATTTACATTCGAGACAGCTTTTTCTTTTAAACCAAATGAAAACATACCATGTGGTAAAAATTACCAATGCCTTTTGTAATCATGACATATAACCTTATATAGAAGAACAATTTGTGAGTACAAACCAAAAATATAGGCATTAAAAAAATAAAATATAGGCATTAACTACCCTATCCATATCTTGTTTCATAATGTCCTGGACTAGACTGCTTCATTCTTTTTTAATATCAGTTTCACCTACCCAGGAAGATGTTTCACTAAAAAAAAAAAAGCCAACAAAAAAACCTTACCAAACAACAAACAAAAAACCCAAGGAAAATTAATCTTTATCAGATTGACAAAGTGATATAACAAGAGCATAGTATTGTGAAAAAGAGCAAGATTATTATCATTAGAATTTACTCATGCTGATATGAAATATTATTAATCAAATAGTTTATTGCATCTACAGCTGACTCCTGGAAGTTATCTGTATACTTGAAGTCAGCTGTGCACAATAGAGGTTGGCAATTCAGTGCCTGAACATCTCTGGTCACAGCAGTTCATAAAGCACCCCTGTGGTAGCATTTGCATGTGCATTCTGAGCAGGGGGAGAAATGCTTTGTCTCCTCCCATGTCCCTGTCTTGTGTGCTCCCGTTAGGTTTGTGTACTGTCACGACTGTGTTTGTGCCTTGAAATGGGGAAATGGGGAAAGTCAAATTAATCCAAAGAGTCAGTGTTATGTGTGAAAATAAAATCCACATAGTCTGATCTCTTTTGTCAGTAGCATCCCTTTCATCTACTCATGTAGGTCACAAAGGCAACTTTTCACTAGCTTCTGATAGTGTCCTTAGAGATTTTAGTACCAGTCAAAGCAGAAACCAAGGAATGCCCTGCTTTGGTCATGCAATTCCAAACTCTCCTGGTTATTCTCACTGTACTGCTGCTGCTGGCTACAGACACGGTACATAAAAATTAATTACTCTTTCCATCTCACCATAAAAACCTGGAATCACAGCTAACTTCTTAGCTTTCTGGACATTCTGGGCAGATTTCAACTACATTTATTAGTTTGATGGATTGAAAGCCAAGAAATGCCAGTTAGATTAATCCTAGTTAAAGGGCAGGTACGAGTGGTTCATACACTGAGTCTATTTACATCAGCAATTTACATCAGGTCAGCCTCTATCTCTGTCTGCTTCTTTTACAGCTGGGGAGTTGGAATAACATGGTTAAAATGCATCTGTGATAGCTGCTCTTGCTTCCCTACTTGCTATACAAGTAATCATTTATTAAAATTATTTAACAACCCATTCTGCCCTGGACAAATTCCTTCAAAGAAAAATGATTTAACTGATTTTCAATAAGATTTGAATCAGAAACATAATCAATGTATGTTCCCATAGTTTTAAATAGAAATGCATATAAAATACATGAGGCTTTTTATTTACTTAGTTTATTTATTTATCTATTATTAATTTGTATTTGTTGTAAGGGGCAATAAAATAAATTAACACCACATACAACTTGGAAGTTCTAACCTCTGGAACATTTTTCCACCTCAAAAATAGGAAGTTCAAAGAACATATTAAGTGATTTTGTTACCAGCAGTCTCTCGTAATGTGATAAAATGTGATCCAAATAAACTCTTTATCAAGATATTAATTCAGTCCTGTTAGGAGCACAAACTTTAAAAAACTAAACGTAACTTGTTTTCTCATTTTTATGGCTGGCTAAGGGTTCCTGAAAGAAATAAATTTTTGACTAGAGGTGAAGCAGCTACTACCTAAAACTCATCTGAATGATATCAAAGAAGTAGATGTAACTGTTACTCAAAATTCTGTATGGAAGCAAAATCTGAGATTTAACTCTCCCTGCTTAATATGTTTTCTCAGATGATAACTAAGATTTTAATCAATAACTTCAAATTATATATTTTAAAATTTGAAAAATACCTGTCCCCTTCATTTCTGGTATAGTTCCCTAATTTTTTTTTTTCTGAAGGCAGACTTCCACAAACATCTGAATTCTTCTTCTTCTTTTTTTTTTTTTTCCTTAAAAAAGTCACTAAGTCTCTCTATGCTCCTGGGAGTTTTAAGACACAAAGAGTTCAGTGGTAGGTGGTATAACACATCAGATTTCATTACATGGAATGTAATGTAAATACATGCTGCCATTTTTGGCAGAGTGCAGGAAATGGTACATACTGAAATGTCTCAGTTTTCATTCTGACCTTGGCTGTGAGAACTGTGTGATGCTTTAGTAAATTGCAATACATACATGGCACCAAGATTGATTTAGAAAGCCACTGCCTAATCTGAATAAATTTGTCTCATACTATAGTCACTGAAAACAGCAGACTTCTTAAAAGAAGTATCCACAACAGGTCAGCAGAACAAATTTCAGAAATTCCTCTTTTTTTCAGTTAACTTCAGAATGGAGTTTGGGATAATTAACTCAGACCTAGACAACAGAATTTTGGCTGCAGAATAATTCCCCCTTTTGCAGAGGTATGACTCAGCTTTCATTTTCCATCCTCACTGGGATTTCCTAATCAGCTGATTTTAGCTCATTCAGCATGCCTTCCATCTCCTGCCAAGAACTCCCTAATATTCCAATTATAAACCAGAAATCATGTATAATTTTTGAAATAATGAAAACTAGATTACCAATTAAAAGTAAAATAATTAGGGGAAACTACTTGTGTAACTTCATGAAGTGTTCATTTGTTTATGAAATATTTATAATGAAATCTAGCAAAACCCTTAATTTTTAACCTACAAAGTTGAGAAGCTTGCTATTATTGATTAATAAATACCTTGAATGATGTGTACAAGGTGCAAGAATTTTTCTAAGCTTTTGACAGTACGTATTTTTATATTTTACACCTTGCCTCATGATAGATTTTTGTGCCCTACCGTTTCAAAAGGACATGGAATTCATTAATACTTCACAAATCTTTTGCTCTTTACCTGCCCTAGAGTTAATCAGCAATTTCTGCCAACTCATTTTAAAAAATGCTGGATGTTTGCTGGGAGACAGCTCAAACACATGCATTTCTAGGTTTGTTTCTGTGTTAGTGTGATTGATGATATTGATCTTAAAGGAGAGAGAAAGGAACATACTCAGTTGCTGAATGTCTTTGAAGGGAAGGTGGGAAATAGCATTTGGGAATGCATCTGCTGTTACCAGCTTGTCTGGCTCTTTTGAACTATTTACTTTCACTCTGAGGGAAGACTTCTTGTATTTGTGACAATGCAAAGGCAAACTATTTCTCAAAAAGTAAAAATTAATTATTCTCAGGATTCCTGTTGTCAACATTTTTGAAGATGTTGTCTTCAGACAAGGGTTTTTTTTCCCTCATTTTTGAGCACCATCAATTTACATGTTCCACATATTATTTAATCCAGGTGAAATGTTTGAAATATTTCAGATAAAATGTAATTCTTCTCCTGTAGATCAGCATATGCTTGCACAATGTCAGGTATCATGAAAAATGGAATTTGTGCTGATAGGAATATGTATTTTAAAATGTTAAGATAACCAGCACATGAAGGTGAATGGGCTCAGGTGTGACCAAGGCCATTGATCAGATGAGTAGTGGGAAACACAGTAAAAACAGATTTGCCCAGTAAGAGATGCCATTTGATCCACTTCCATTCAAAAGTGTTTGATAAAGTTGAGGATTCAGCTTCTGACTTTCTGAGCAGCTTTGCAGGCAGTCCTGCATTGGAGGATTTTCTGCTGGATGCAGATAGTAATTCTTAATTTCCTGGGCTTAAAAACTATATACGGTTAATAGATTCCTGTTTCTTTATATAAGTATGAATGTTTTGAAGACATTTGAAATAGGAAATTTCACAGGTTACGTTTGGAGAGCACTTCTCTAATTCCACAGCACAGAAAATGTCTTAAAGGTTTGCTATATGAAAAGAGAATTGCTGCTATGACCCCACCATGTTTATAAGGATACTGTAAAATTTAAATTATCATGTAAAATGCAAACTTATATTTCAATGACATTATTTTGAGTATTTATTGATAAAACTTACTTGAAAATGAAAAGCTTCTTTTATCATGTAAGGAGAGAGAACAATACTCACTCATGAACTAACTTTACATTCATTAATAGTATGCAACTTATTTTGTTTGCAACCTGAAGTTACTTTCATATGGAAGTTAAGCTATGTTTTGTCATAATGCACTCATTTGTTCAGAAATTTGTGATAATCTCAAGTACTTCAGTCATAACCAAATCCATAGGACTGTGATTTGAGGAAGGAACCTTTTAAGACAAAAAAACATTTTGGTTGAGAGCCTTGAAGTTGCAGAGAATTTGCCATATCTCATGATATGTATTCCAAGGTGGTGACCAAGAAGTTGTTTCATTTACTGCTCATTGAATGCTCTCAGACTAAAACAGACACGTCACAAAATAAAGCAGACATTCTGTAGTCTTGGAGAAGTTAGTCTGCTCACTTTTCAATCTGTCTAATCAAATGACAATTTTTCAAAACTTGATAGAATAGTATCCTTTACATAGATAGGCGTTCACCCTTTCCACATCCTGTGAAAGAGAAAGCAAAGCCACAGCACACAACTTCTGCTGAGCAGAGGCACTCCTGTACCCAGACATTGCTTTGGTTCATTTCTGGAAAAACAAAACAAAACAAAACCAACAAACCCATAGACACTGCAAATGAGTTAGTTTCCAGTGTATCATGGACAAAAGAGCCAACCTGTTCATGACTGGTCACGTTCTTTTCCACATACCTTTGCACCAAGCAGTTACAAAGGCTCTGATCAGATCTGTCATTTTCCCTACATTCAGGGTCATTAGTGACAAGTTGTGTTCTCATGTTTGAGAGTCTGATGCATTTATAGGATACAGAGCTGCACTTCAATGAGTAGATTTTAAACCCATGCTGAATTGCAAGGATTGCCTTGAAAAATGCTGCAGGAGAGTTTCCAATATCCCTTATCCCTGTTGGTCTGCTTCTTCAGAAGCATTTAATATCAGAAATTCAGTGTTTTGATTGGTATAACCATTTCTGAACATAGATCTTTTAGTTCTTGTGTTGACTTGATGTATGAAACTCTGTTAAATATTTTCACATGGACCTTAGCTTGAAAATTAACTGTCTTCACTCCCCAGGGTAGAAGCCAATGAAGGTTGTTAAAATGACAATCTTCAGGGGAAAAAAAATCTTTTTGTTATACACCATTGTCTATGCCAGAAAAATGGAAAGTTTTAGAAGGAAGTTTTTGAAATTTTTCTCTCCCACACAGGGGAAAGCTCTTGGAGATTCTTGTGGGTTAACAGGTGCAGAGCATATTTTAAAGGCCAAACACCGGATTTTGATTTGCGGAGAAACTTAATGAGTTTGAAACAGCATGACCTTGGAGGGCTGAAACAGGAGTAGCTGTTGATGACTGAAGCCAGTGCAATGGAGCTTCTCCCAGCCTGAAGATCTGATCTAATCCGTTCTTGGTTTCATTCACAGGAAAGGGAATTGTTCAAGAGACTTCCTTTTCTGCACAGCAAAAGGGAAGAAATATGCTGCTTGTGCATGACTATGGAGAGGTTATTGAACGGTGGTCATGGGTTGGTCTCGTTGCTATGAATGCTGAATCCAGAATTTTTTTTTAACTGAGCTCAGGAGAACAGACAGGAACATTGCTTGCTGTTCCTAGCCATACTCAGAGACATTCTGTGCCTTCTTCACAAGAGGCAGAATACAAGTTGCCATAAAAACATCAGAAACAGAGGAAGCATAAAAGGAAGCGAAACCTGTGTTTGGTGATGGTACTACCATAATGCTGAGGAAAGGAAATAAAAATATAGCAATAAAAATATATGGTGTCTCATTGAAAAGATTCCTTTGGGGTTTTATTTTTAATTTATATTTACTGAGCTAGGATGAAATTTTTGTGAGACACAAAACATACAGAATTCTTTCTTTCACAAATCTTAGGCAGGGAGATCTGCCTATAGAATCACAGTACACTAATGAAGGGAAGTCTTCAGAAAGAGGCTCTTTAAATAATTAAAATACCTGACATGGTTGAGAGATGAGTTCTGTTACCACCTGCCATTTATTTTTAATCTATTCAAATCAATCAGACATTTGAAAGAAATTACTTTGAAAAACTTAAAAGAGCAGAATTTATTAATATTGTCATTCATAAGGTGATATGAAATTTATGAATGGTTGTCTCATAATTATAACCATGGAAAAAGGGAAATACTGCCAGGTAATGAAATTAGTATGATAGATTCTTTAAAAGGATGACAGTGGTACTTGGTCCTGGCAAATGTACATGAAGGTAAATAGAGTGTCATGGGGACTTTTCTGGTATGTCTTTACATATTTTGCTTCTATAACTATAGCTATAGGAAAAAATGCATTATTTTTATTACACTACATTTGGTTAGCAGTAATATTTGAGTAGACCACTGCAGAACTTGCACTGGTAATATCATGGGACATACTGAGAACATAACTAATATTTTCATGCGATCACTTTCTCTTGATACATTTGGTGTGTTTCAAATTTTTTGTGTGTGAGCGTGCCTATAGCAGTTCTTTTGACAGTCAGAAATTTCTCACTTTCATACCTAAAGCTCTTCCCTGTATTTCCCATGGAACTAATATAAACATACATCTAAAGATGACAGAGGATGAGTTATGTCATGCTCACAAATTAGGAGGTTCTCCGGGCTTGGAGTTTCAGGAGGGAAATATGGATGGTGAAATAATTCCGTTACAAAGGTGCAGCATAATTTCATCACAGTTTTATAAAGGTGGGAACTCATCTTGCCTAGTAATTACTGCCTAGGAGCTGGAGTCAGGAATTATCTTTTTGTTTATTTGTTCTCATCTGTATCATTAACTCTGTTACATGGAGATAAGTAATTTAATCTGTGCACTGGTTTCTCCCTGTAAAATGTTACCTATTTTTACAGCACTGTTATGCATCGTAAGCATTGTTTCTAGCATACTGTATATGCCTTATCCAACTGATAATGCAGTAAAGAAATACTAATATTCACCTTGTTGCACAAGCCAAAGCAGTTCTTCTGTAAATATTCTCCATTACTTCAAGGCCTGCTTTTTTCCTTCAAGTGAGGTCATTGTTTCTCCTTCCAACTATGTTTTATAATGTTAACATATTCTATAATTTTAATGTTTATAATCTGTGACTAGTTTTCATTTAAGATCTCACTTTCAGAATTTTCTGTCACTTCTGTTTGCCTTTAAGTTGCAATATTGCATCCTCAAGATTGCAAACCATTTTATTTTTTCTTCTAAAAAACCCTACATTGTAGTTACCAAACTAAAGAATCACTACCTCAGTGACACAAATTACATTTTTATCTTATCTTCATAGCTGATATTTCAAAAATCAGAACATTTCCAAACAAGCAGCAATATAACATACTTAAGACAAAATAAGGCTCTCTCTTCACATTTAATAAGGTCATCACCTTTTTGTTATGTCTCATTGTCTTATCTTTAACATTTAAATTATTTAGCATTTTTTTTTCTCATTGAAAAGAAGAAGCAGGACAGAGAACTTCACTTATAAAAAATAAAGTTAAAATGCATCTGAGGTTGTTAAGGCTAGGAAAATGTATAATATTTTCTCACATCACTCTTTTAGCAGGTCACTTAAAAAGCTAATTACTACCTAATTTATTGTAGACTGAATAGCAGGAAATCACTGCTCTCCTATGTAGAATAGCAGCTAATCCATTAAGTAACACAGTAGGATATGAGGCCATTAGGACTTGTCTCTATGAGAAATAATCTCTATCTTTCAAAGCCTGGCAAGAGGCTAGCTGTGCAGAGGTATGTCCTAATGAAATCACAATGTTTGTTGCACTAATCTTCACCAAAACGTGGTTGTGATGCTGTAAAACAACTGTAAAAGAGATCCATGTCATTAGAAATGAACAAAATTGCATCCCTTTTTGCTAGTGCTTCTCTGCACAGCAAGGGCAGATCTGGAGCTAGGCAGTAGCACAGAGGAAGAATCAAGGCAATTTAGTAGTTAATTTGGTAACTTAATGTCAGTAATCTTCACATCTTGTGCTGCAACCTTTTAATTACAGGTGGCTTTCGTGAGATCTCTGCTTCTTCCCAGATGTTTCCCAGAAGCTGCAGGAAATTAAGCGTTCTGAAGTCTGTGATAAGTTTTTTTGGCACTGGCAAGAGGTTTAGAAATTGTCTAGGACACAAACATATCCACAGCTAGTATCAATCTCTAAATAGAAATTAACAGGAAGGCTACATTGTTACAATAAATACTGTATTGGCTTGTGGTGTTCTCAATAAAAGACAACTGCACAGAAATATTCTTGCTATGGCTTGAATCCTCAGGAATACAGAAAGTTGTTCTGATACTTTCACATGTATCCATGTTCTTGCTATCTATTGTATGGTGACTACTGGATAAAAATGTAGGCATAAAATTCTTGCCTCCTTAAATTTTGATTGTTGGAATTTGTAACAACCATTGTTTCTGCTAATGTGAGAGTTAGAGGAAAGAACTGTAATCTAGGAAATAATAAATCATACCTGTAGGCCTCAAATTTCAACTCTTCCCACCTCTGAACCCTGCAGACAAATAAGAGGATAGTACAAGAGAAAGTAGAGATTTTTATTAAGCAGGGAAATTTTGTTTTCAGAAAATTGCTTAAAAATTAGCCACATTTTTTTGCTTTTAATTTCAAAAGAAGTCATGTCTGGATTCATATATTTAACTGAATTAAATAAGTATTAGCATAATTTCTAAAAAATACAGGAAGCTTGAGGATCCTGAAAGTTGTAAATACTTTTTCCTCTCATAAATATGCCTTCTTAGAATATTAATGAATAGTACTTTCATCTGACTAGACCTTTCAGTCAAAAATCTGATTATATAATTTTTTAAATCAAGTTCTGAAAGTCAAACATGTTTAGCTTATGTAGACACACAAAGCTAAGAGCCTTCAGAGCAGGAATTGCTGAACAACCCAATGAAGCAAAGTAGCATTCTTTAAAAAAGAAAAATTAAAATTGTTTACTAAATATATGAAACCTGCACTGTGAATGGAACTGTCCTTTATGTTCTTGGACTGTCTTCTACCAGTCTTGGGAACTGCAAAAAGTAGGATTATAACTTAGCTTAGCCTAGTTTGGAATACTAATGAGCATTACATTTACGATGGAAGAGCTCATTTTTTCCACTCTACTTTTCTCTAACAGAAGCTTCATTTAAAAAAAAAAATCATTCTGGATGCATTTTAAATAAAATTCAGGCAAATCAGGAGGAGTTCAGTGGAGCACAAGAACATATCTAGAAGGCACAATCCATGAGAAAATACTGGAGATTGGCTTTTGAAGACTATAGAAGAACAGCCTGAGATAACTTGCAGTACATGACATATTAATTAGAGGTTAGTGAACATTTTTTCTCCTCACTCACTGAAGGCAGGACATGAAGAAATCAAGTTAGATATTCGGACACTGTGGGACGTACTGCCATTAGGCATGGTAAGAGTGGTAAAACACACAGGCAGGGTGTTCAGGGAACAGGCCAGATACATATCTTTCCAGACTCATTTGGTCTCAAATGAAGGAAAGTTATCTTTTTTGATCCCTTTTACCCATCTGTTGCTCTGATTCTGTGAAGCAGTTAGTTGTCATGATCAGCGAAAGGCTTCTGCCAAATTCTGTCATATTTCCTTTGCTGACTTCCTTTTCCAAAGTCTCACACTTATAACTGCATCATGCTGCTTAAAGAGTAACTGTCCTCATTAGATACTCAGCCTAGTGAGCCATTTTGAAGTTAATTCTGTTGCTGCAGATGCATTTTTAACTTTTTGCCAAACAACTAGTAATATAGACACAACCAGAGCAACCCATATCATTGGCAGAGATATTAATCTATCACATACAGAAACCAGTACAAGCATCTTCAAAGGAAAATGCAAGAAATGTTGCAGGGGGCTGGGATAAAAACACATGCTTTCAGACTGTCTTCTTAGCCTTAGATAGAGACATGGAGCATCAACAGTTACATCCTTTCAGCCATCCTTTTCTGATCTTCTCCTTATCTGTGCCAGTTGAAATGTGGACATTCTCATCATCTATGCAAATCCTTAAGTTTTCTTATAGATCTACTTTATTCTTAGCCTCATTAACATTCATAGCAATGAGTTCCACAAATTCATTGGGCACTTTTAGGAAAGTAACTTCTTATAAATTTAAATATTCCTTTCATTATTATTGGGCTTCCCTTTGGTTTGTTTTTTTTGGTTGTTTAGTTTTGTTTTAAAAATTATGGAAATTAGCAAATATAATAAAAATAATTCAAGCTTTCAACAGTTCCTTTCCCCCCCCCCCATTTTTANAACTGTATGTTTCTGTGGTAGGTCTAACAGTCAAATTCCCACCCAGCTGTTCACTCACTCCCCCTCATTAGCAGTACAGGGGGAGACAACAGGAAAAAACAAGATGGAGAATGCGCTTGGTGTGAGATAAAGACAGAGAGAGCACTTAATTATTATCACTGGCAAAACAGACTTGGGGAAATGCAGCCTAATTTACTGCCATTTAAAATACAGAAAGGAGGAATACATTGGAATACAGAAAGGGAAATACATTGAAGGAACACCTTTTCTTCCCCCTTCTGCCAGGCTCCATTTTATTCCTTCACTCCAGATGCTTCTATCCCCACCTCAGATGAGCAGAGGGGACGGAGAGGCTATGGACAATACATAGGGCTTTCTCTGTGTTTCTTCCTCTGTGCTGGCATGGGTTCTTCACAGGCTTCAGTCCTGCTCCAGTGGGGGTTTTCCACAGGCTGTAGGAAATATCTGCTCTGGCTCCTCCTTCTCTGATTGTGGTGTTCCCTCTGTTGCTTCTCACTCTTTTTTTTAATTATTATTTTTTACTCCCCTCCTTTTCCCTCTATGCAATATTTTTTGCCTTTTCTTAAACACGTTTTCACAAGAAATTCACTGCTGGGCTCAGCTTTGAATACCGTAGGTCATTGCATCTGGTTGACTTGACAGTTGACCAGTTCAGGAGCCTTTTACTTTGGAAAAGGCAAAAATTATGTCATTAATGAAAGTTCCTTTATTTATTTTTAACCTCATATAATCATGGAATGGTTTGGTTTGAAAGAACCTAAAAGATCATCTAGTTTCAACCTCCCTTCCATGGATAAGGACATCTTTCACTAGATGAGACTGGCCAAAGCCACACCAAATCGGGCTTTGAACACTTCCAGGGATGCAACATCCACAACCTCTCGGAGAAGCCTGTTCCAGTGCCTCACCATCCTCATAGTAAAGAATTTCTTCTTTATATCTAATCTAAATCTGCCCTTTTTCAGTTTAAAGCCATTACTCTTTTGTCCTATCACTACATTTCCTTGTGAAATGTTCCTCTCTGGCTTTTTTGTAGTCCTCCTTTAGGTTCTGCGAGGCTGCTGTTAGATCTGCCTGGAGTCTTCTATTCTCCAGGAAGAACAACGCCAGTTTTCTCTGCCTGTCTTCATAGGAGAGGTGCTCCAGCCCTTTGATCTTTTTTGGGTCTCTCCTCTGTACTTGCTCCAACAGTTCCATGTCCTTATGCTGGGTGCCCTAGAGCTGAACGCAGTACTCCAGGTGGGGTCTCATGAGAGTGGAGTGGAGGAGGAGAATCACCTCCCTTGACATATTGTTCATACTTTGATGCAGTCCTGGGTACAACTTGCAAGGTTCAAGATACATGCCTTCCAGTTTAATAGAAAATAGCATTCTATTTCCATATCAAATCTGGTTTGAGGTGGTATATTATTTTCTCTTCATGTCTTGCTCAGATTGAAGAGTTTCACCTTTGGGAGGAAGGTCGCATTACTTTTACTTATTTGGTCAGTCAACATAATTTACAAAACAGAACCACTTTCCTCTAGTAGTAAGTTTCAGAGCACCTTCAATTCCCATTTCACTTACAAAAATTGCTGACTTCAGTCCCCCTGCCCCCAGCTATATTATGGCTTCAGTGGCTTTCATAGGCAATAAAAGCAATTTGAATTTCCAAACTGAAGGCAATTAGTTCTGTTCTGCTATATAGATAGACAGATTAACCAATTTACATCCCTTTGTCACACTGATGCATATCAGTATGATCAGTCAGCAGAAACCATTCTTGAGCCAGCACAATCACTCATCTAAAAGAATCATCTGTAAAGGGAAGAAATCAAGCGATATATTATCAGTATGGTCACTGAAGACTACCAAAATACATGAGTAGCCAAAACATGGCATTAAAGAAAATGCATATTATAATATCACGTTAAGAGGACACTAAGAGCTGAGCAAGAGATCTGAAAAAACTCAACCTTTTTTTAAAAATAGGTAAAAATTTTAAATTGTGAAAGAGAAAACACAGTCTTTTTGTGCATAGTATAACACCACTGCTGCAGACATCTGAAGAAGTTGAAATTTGTTAACAATTTTTTTTTTTTTTTTGCGGTCACAGCTGCATAGAAGCCAAATATATGAGAGAAATACAGGCATGAGTTTGATAAAAGAGACACCCAGCAAAAATTCAACTGTAGTGAAGGAAAGAGACTTCTTCTCAAGGAGAGGCCACTTACTAGATGAAAGCATATGAAGTTCTTTGTTTACTTCTCCAGAAAAACATAAGAAACCAATCTAATATCTTAAAAAGTTGCATCGTTGTAATGTGACACTCAGAAAAGACATGAAGCAAAGATACTGTAGTTGTTTTAGCTCTTCCTATTACTGTTCAGAGCCTCTACAGGAACTAGAAACCTACATCACCTTCACATCTTCCACATGTATAAGAGATTTTAGTCTTTCCTCTTGTTTTCAAAGTACTGCATATATTCACTGGGTTTGCATAAAAATTTGGGGGGTGGGGGTGGGGAGAGGGATATACTGGGAAGATCCAATTAGGATTGTATTACTATTGTTATGAATCAGTTTTATATCAAGCATGACAGTGATACAGAATGCAAAGAGATGACATTTTTTACAAAACACTTTGCTCCAGAGTTGGCCTTTTAGTAGTCTGCATTGCTCATAGTAAGAAATTAGAGTTCTTATGCAGTCCCTCCTAAATGACCAGGGCTGGAGTAGTGGAATACAATTTCTTCCTTAAATTTAGTCCTGTCTGAAAGGAAGCTTGCCAAAATCTGCACATTTATTATTAAAGGTTTCTGAACCAATGATCCAGGGAACCTTGACTATTCTTGATCTGTACAGCAGAATGAGCAAACTGTCATATTTGTATTTCATGATCATTTGTTGGCAAGTCGAAATGGTAAAAGTTATCCCACTAGGGATGTCAAGGAATACTTCTCATTTTGTTTAATGGGACTCATCCCAGCAAGCTAAAACCAAATCTAATTATTTCTTGTTCTGTAGAAGTGAATTGTACTTATGTCAGCATTGTTATTTTTGTGAGAAATGCAGCTTTGGTAAATCATTCCTCTTCTTTATTGAAATCTGTCATCTTTTTCACTGTTACACTGTATTTCGTGCACTTTCCTCATGTTAAGCCATTAAGCCCAAGATTAACAAGCTAGCTCACTGTACCCATCAGGGAAAAGCCTACCAAAATCATGGGGATACTGAACAATTTGTGCTTCATCTGAGAAATGTCTTGCATTTGTGCTTGGCTTGTCACAACTTTTAGTTTCTCCTTTCTTAAAGGGGTTGGAACTAGATGATCCTTGAGGTCCCTTCCAACCCTAACAATTCTATGTTTCTATGTTTTAAAATTTCTACCTTTACAAGGACAATAAATGTCAAAGATTGTGTCACTGTGAATGAAGTCTGTCTACATTTCTTTAGTAATTCTCATTGCATTTGATAACAGATAAAAATGACATAATGTGGGGGCAGTATATGAGATTGAACCAAAATTCCAACATTTAAAGACCAGCATTAACCAGTAATACTAAGAACTTATGTCAAACTCTGCTGGAGGAAAGTGCTCAACCGGAAAATGTAAAAGCATTGAAAGCCTCTATGCTTGATTGCATTCCTCTTGTTTACATCTTATAGAACTGAATTTCAGCACTAACAATAGGCATTGACTAATTAGAATAATTATTTCATTGTCTTATTCAAGGGATCCATTGAGATATGTATTTTCCCAAGAAGCTATTCATGGGAGATGCTTGTTCTTTCTGATTTTGTTTGTATATACACATCAGTGACTGATTAATGGTCCTTAAAGTGAGTAGGAGAAACAAAACTTCCTGGATGCCCTAGGCAGGGCTGTTACAAACAAGTCAGAGATCAGGACCAGATAACTCAGCAGTTTCCAATATCACCCACACCACACTGCTGTTGCTATGCTCCTACAAGTTAATACAGCTGGTGGGAAAAGTCTCCTGGTCAAGTTCTCAAACAACAGATCTGGGGCATATTGACTTTCTTGTGCTTTGCTGATGCTTAAGTACAATATATACACAGTTCAATATCAACTGAGGTGGCAAGTAGCACCAGTAAATAGTTAAACCATTCATATAATACTCTGAGAAAATTGAAATTGTCTGGTTTCAGTGTGAGAAACATGTATAATTTTATGATCTAGATCTAGAAGAAAAAGCTCAGGAAAATGTGGGAAATTATAGGATTTTTTCAGGTTGTTGAGTGGATGATTGATGAATATTAAACCATCACTAATTTTTTTAAAAAGAACTTAACTGGCAGTGGAAACATAGTTTCTGCTTCACACACACTTTTCCCCACAACTATGTCATAAAGTTTCTTTTAGGAAATGCTTATGAGTTTTTGCAAAATTGCCCAGCCTTAGAAAAATGTATCAGCCCAAAATTATGAATAAAAATGAAATGTGGGTATGCATATATAGAAATGAAACTGATGTGAGAAACAGCTGAGATGTTCCTTCTGTAAAACACTTTGCCTTCAGCGAATCTTATTTTCCATCATTTCTATTATGCATTGAAGTTTACAATACAATAATTTGATGACTATTTATTGTCTCTCTTGCCTTCATACCAGCTCACACAATTGTTATAAAATCTTAACTGAAAAATGGGAAGAAATTTTAGGTATTGATTTTTAAAGTCTAGAATTGAAAGTCTCTGTCATGTTAATTATGAATCATGATAATTTTACACTCAGGATTTTGGTCTATTTTAGCATCTGATCCTCATTAGCTTTCACATGGAAACAAACTGGCAAAAATCAGTCCTAGCATTTTGTGTACTTATACTTCCTAACCAGCAGGACTCTGACACTATTTCTGTATTACTTTTTCTTAGAATTAACTACTGAATATTCTACCAAATATCTTTCTTCATGTATTTCTGAAAGTGTCTGACAATTAATGAACTACTTTAGATAGCTCCTTCCTGCATTACAGTAACTTTTCACAGAATTTTAGAAGAAATAAGGTCATGCCTCATAGCTGCATAATATATTTCATCCAAATGTAGTCCACAGCAATGCATTAGGCCAAAGTTTTGCCTTCATTTTCCTGTGTCACGACCACATCCTTTTCTTTCCAGCTTTCTAAGGAACTGTTATACAAAGTGTTTTTCCAGTATTCTAACATATATATCTGTGAGTGAGACAGAAGATCACAGGAAAAATATCTCAGTAAGCATTTCAGCCTTCTCCTTGGCATCTGTTATTTGCATTCTTTCCTTGGAAGAATAATATGTTCATCTAACAGTATATGATTGATTAACTGAGCAGAAGGGATATTTTGTGTGTGTCAGTACTTGGAAATGCCATAGTCTGCAACTATTCTCTGCCAGCCTCTTCTCTCACATGCTTTAACAGAAAAAGCCAGTCTTTGTAAGGCTTTGCATATTTTCTGTGGTTTCATTATTATTATTATTATAGAAAATTACCTTTGTTTCCTGCAAGTTGCTGCTCACTTCTACTGTTCTTGTATAATATCTTCAGATAACAGACTTGAAAACAAAATGCAAGTATAAACAGACTATGGGTGTATTATTTTCAATGTAATAACATTTCACCATCTTTCCTACATGGATGCATGCTTAATTCCAATTTACTTAATTCCTTCACTGAAAATACAGGTATTACTTTTTATTTACCTTCTTAAATTTCAAGTTAGATAATATCTTTCCATAAATACAGTCTTATCAGTATCAAAAATTAATATAAATATTTATTTTTAATGTATCTACACTGTAAGAAATAGTGCAGTCCTACATAATACAAAAACAAAATAAAACAAAACACCTTTCCAATAAAAATAATGGAAAAAATCTGATTTGCTGTTATTATATGCACTTTAAAATTCTTTCAGTCTTACTAAGTAAAAGAATAAAATTAAATGTAAGAGATTTCTAACTTCTGGATTTCTTAGTCATACCTTTTGGAAAGCTTTTATGATGGATTGTATTTCTCTAGGGAAAATGATAAGAACTGAAAATGAAGTCTTGTTTCCCTCAACTTAGCTTGTCAAGTCAAACTCCTGTAGTGGTATAGGCATGAATTGCCAGATCTGCAAACTTTTTTGTACCACCACATTATAGATCTAACTTCTTTTTACATACAGAGCTTGAAAGTATAATTCTTCAATACAGTTGTTTGGTAAATCGGGGTAGAATTCACCTCACCTAATTTAAGACAAGATAGATGTCTAATTAGCTATGAAGGCTGCAACTGAAGCCAGTGGACAAAAAAAAAAAAAGCATACCAGAGGATGATTCATCCCATCTGTCTTGGTCACATATCTTATGTGTGGGATGAATTGCCTTCAAATGTGCTTATCATTCTTTGCTGATCCATTAGATCACTGCCTTACACAGTTTATCTTTTAGACCACAGAAATCACTTTCACTCAGCATGACAGAAAGACAGGTGAATATTTCTGTGTTTATGTTTTTTTCCTCAATGTCTGAAGTTCAGGTTTGTTATGTTTGAGGAATAGGTATAAATGAAAACTAAAGCCAAAGCTATAGTTCTTATAAAGCTCTTTGTCTGAATTCTGTGACATCTAGCCTTTTGGTTTTCAGACTTCACCAATATTTGGTTTATTTTTCCTGAATGCTCATAGGAATTTTCTATGAACAGTATGTTATTATTACACCCAGGGTTCCTGTAGTAACACAAAGTTAGAGAACTGAGCAGGATACATCTGATCCTTCATAATTTTGACTCCTTCTGACACTAATTTTTATAAACCTTTAAAATCCCCGAACCACTAAGTATTGAGTTATTTCTGTACCTAGTACAAAATGTTTTCAGGCTGACTAAATCTTACTAACTGCAGTACTGTGACTGAGAGACGGGACGTGGCCTGATGCAAGCCAAGTGTTGCTTTATTGCACAAAGCTTTTTCTTTATATAGGTTAACATAACATCAGAAGGCAGCTTGTAATTGGTCATTGGTATGTCCATACTACAGTTGTAAGTTCATGATTGGTTACAAAGAGAAGGTATCACACTAACGCATACATTTTTTCCAAGGCTTAAGCAACCGTCAAGCAAGAGATAAGGGGATTCCACAATTCTGTCCCAGACTTTGCTTTGTTCTTGTTATCAGGTCACCAGGTAACTTCACAGGTCACAGTGGTCTTCTAGGGTGCCAATCTGTCTGTGTTTTCCTTTACACAGCTGCACTTTGTTCCCAGGGTTTACTGCCCAGCAGGGACACTATATCTCTGGCGTCTGGCTCTGGGGTGCTTATCCCTAAATCAATCCCTTCACTGCAGGAAAGAAGGAGCAGAAAATTTCTTGATATACATTCCCTTCCATTTTTGTTCCCAAGTGGGGCCCTTGACATGGTGTCGTGAAGGCATCACATGCCCGGAATTATGCCTCAGATACCAGCTAACTTGTCCTGACATGTCCTGGGAAAGTCCCCCCTTTTCACCCTCCTTTCAGGAGGGGAAGACAAAAGTTCAGGCGCCAGCCTGTCTCCTAAGGGAATAAACAACT
>VXBD01006507.1:54709-91041 GCA_013399975.1 Indicator maculatus
GCCATCCTCGGGCAGAAGCAGATACCCAGCGAGCCCCCGTGATCCGGCAATCTGTCTCGCTGCATGTATCTTTCAAGTGTATAACATCTAGTAACGTTTTGTTCAAAGCGCCCGCGCACAGCCGCGTGATCATTTCCAACTTAACCTGCCTCGTGATAGCATTATAGATATCTCTGACATAGCTCGCAGCCGCAAGCGCCTTGTCGAGTCTCCATCTAGTGGAGAAATTAAATATTATAATTGGCTATGATTGTAAATACTAAATCAGTTATGGTCTATATTATTACAACCGTGCATCTGAATCAATATATATAAAGTAATTAATCTAATATTAATAATAATAAACAATAATTTCATAACTCATATTTTCATAATTCATAATTAATAATCACCTTCCTCGATCCCTATTCACCCTCTCCACGACACATGGTGTCTCACTAAAAGTGTATGCACTTTTCTATTAGATTCAGTAGGAAGTGTTGTTGGGGAGATATCTCCAACCATGGAGCAGAAATTATCCCATATCATTGTGGACCAACTGTAACTAAGCAACTGCTCACATTCCTCCTGTCATAGAGCTTTTCAGGTTGGCACGCTTTTGAGCTGTAAAGGAAAAGAAAATAGACATGTACACACAGCCACTTTCACAAAAATGGTAAATAGTTCCAAACAAACACATTATTAATCTTCTGATATCTTGTTAGGCTTTTACAAGCTAGTTAAGTCTATTTTTGTTAGATTGCTCTCAGACTTTGAATTACAAGCTTAACACAAGCGGTTTGAGACCCTGGATTGTTAGGGAAAAAACCCAAAACATTTTCTAACAATCATTGCAATGCACCACCACTCCCACAAAGTCATAAGGCACAGACAAAATATGACACTCCCTGTTCCATGAAGTAGTCCTGCAGGCAAGTTTGCACTGAGATGCAGACACAGATGTTGCAGTCACAAATATCTCTTCATAACTCCGTTTAAAAGCAGTTGTGTTAATAATTCACAATGCAGTGAAAAAAAATAGCATTTTCTAGTGTTGAATTCTGAAGTTTTGTTCCTACTTTGTTAGCCATCTGCAGTTAGTACATAGTTCTTTTGCAGTTCTTTGAGGAGATCCAGCCATAATGAAGAGTGTGGGATGGAAAATTCATGACTTATTGAACTTGTGTTGTGAAACATCTCAGTCAGGAAATACACTATGCATAAGGCACTTTAATAAGCAGTCAAAGTGTAAATCATTAGCTATACAGGCAACAACACTATGAACAGAGATTTCTGTATGGCATCTGCATTGGTATCTACATGTCACTTGATATAAAAACCAGAACAAAACTGCACAAGCATAGTACACTGCAAATACCAAATCATTAATATATATTAATATATGATATAAGGGAGGGGGGATTTTTTTCTTGAGAAATCTCTTTCTGATCATCACTTCTTCATTCTGTACTTTTTATATCTTTATTAGTGACTTGAATTACAGTGGAAAAGCACATTTGATAAAAAGTTTGAGATTTCACATAAGTCAAGGTTATAATAAGGAAAGAAGACAATGGATTACTGAAGAAGGAGCACAGTGGGATCTGCAGCCAAATGGGATTTTTTATTTAAAACAGGCAAATAGGATGTTTAATTTAAATTGGTCATCTGTAAAACCATTTATTTTAAAGGATGGAAGACTATTCTGGAAAACACCCACACCCACACACCAAAAAACCCCCAAAACAAAACAAAAACCCCAAACCCACAACATAGATAACATTTTAAAACACAAAAGAGGCAGTGAGTTCCATGTTAAGCACAAGGCATTTTCCTTGATGTGGATGCCAAGGAGAAAAATTGTTGTACACATTTTATGGATAGTGAAAAATTGAAATGAGTTTGGAAGAGAGCAGTGGCGATGAGGTGCCAGAGTCTTAGAGACTCAGATCTGTCTGAGTTTGCATTGACAAGCAGTAATATTCAAGTTGTAGCAGAAAATCTGCATAATAATACAGCTGATGGAAGAAACAGTTTGAAGGAACAGTGGGAAAATCCCAGAAATATATCTATCTTGTTCTGCTTTCTCCTGAATGCTGTAGTCATTTATTGGCACTTTTTCAGAGTGGAAAGCTGCTGTAGGTTGGAATTTTACTGAATGTACTGTAGAGTGATTGCTTGTCAGGGTTGTTTTTGGTATGGTGGCACATCTCAGTTATTACTGCCATGAGGTTCATTTTCACATTCTATTGACTACTTGGACTACTCAAGAGAAAAAAAAAAAGGGCCATTATCACAGCTTCTGTTATTGCATCTGGCACTATTACTATTGAAGCCTTTCCACTGAGTTTCATCCAAAAATAGCAGAAAAAAAGGAAAGATGTTCCAATGGCTTTAGGTGGTATTTTTTTGTGATAGTTTAGGATAGAGTGAGCCTGCAGTCCACGTATGCACACAATCCACTAAAGCACTGCATGTCAGGTCTTGTTCTGTCCTGGAAACCTTCCTTCTAGATGCAACACAGAAATATTTGGCTGTGAAATACAGTTCAGAGGAGATACCTTAAGAAATGTAGCATCTCTTTCATGCTATGTTCCTCCTCGGTGGCCTTCCCTGCTGCATCCTACACAAACACCTGCACACCAGATTTTCTCTACATTAACTGAATGCTGAACAGGCACTGTAAATCTACCTATAAAGGACAGTGGACACACAAGGCTTGCATTGGAGTTCTATTTTATATATACACAAGCCCACACTATCTCTGAAACTCATAGGTCTACATTACAGTTCTCAAAACCTGTCTTCTTATTGCATATGCACAGTGAATTCATCATTTGGTAGGGAAAATATGGAATATGCAGCTCTCTCACGAGGCTAAGGCAAGACATAAGAAAGCAAAGACACTGGGAGTTGAAATGAGTAGATTTCAAAATAATATATATATTATCAAAGTTCAGTTTTTTAGGAGTAATCAGAGAATTCTTATTGTGAGGAACTGCAGTTGGAACTCTTGCCTTATGTTTGGGACATCTAGTCAATGGAGAAGTTAAAAAAATGTATCTTTTTTCCAGTGATATGCTATGACACTTTGTTTGTTTTGTTTTATTTTTCACACCTTTTACCAATATATTCCAGGACACTGGAACCATGTTATGGTCAAAGCTGAAGTAATCTGTGAAGGAGAGTATCTAGTTCTGACTATAATCCCTAGTAAGGTTTCCTCCTGAAAACATATCCTGGGTTGTTATAGAGGATGTTCGCAGTTGTGCCTAGAACTTGCTTTGTTTTGTTTCTTTGTTTGTTCACCACATGTTGAATGCATTTCTTTGGTTTTGCTGAAAGGTTGCCCAGGTAGCAAAAAGACATTTTGTTCTGGCTGTTTCATTGAGCTATGCAGGTGTGGATTGTATCTCCAAGGAGGAAAATCTGGGGAAAGAGAAGGTGAGGATGTTTCTGCAGTGCAGTTTGAATTAGATCAAGAAAGGAACCTGAAGCATGAGAAGACACCAAGAGATGTTTGAGAGAAACAAATTCTATAACCAAATCTGTGTAAAGAATATTTTACTCGAATCCAGAAATAAACAGGCAGACTTTGTGGGGACTTAAAGGGAGAAAGACTCCAGAGAGGAATGAACCTTAGGGAATGCAGCTGACAGGGAAGTATGAAGTGCCTTTTAAGAGCAGATGCAGTATCTTACCCAGAAAATCTGTGTGGTGTTTTTTTTTTTTTTTCTATTTGAAAATGATCTTGTTTTAATAAAAATTCTTTGCTGTTGTTTTTGTTGTGTTTTTATCACTTCTACTCTTCTCTTTAAAGAAAAGGTGCAGGCAGACCTTTTCCATCTCTCTAGGCTATTATCACAGCCAAAGAATGAAAAGACAATCAAATATAATGAGAGAGCTGGGGCTGGAATTTAGCACAGTTCCATGAACACAAGAAGTATTCACCTGACTTTCTGTAAACCAATTACTCATTTACATTTCCCAAGACACACAGCTTTACAGACTTTATCCTGTGTACTTGTGCCAGTGGAAAGTAAAGCTGAGCAGAAATTAAGTTTCCTGAGCTGAAATGAAACCTGGAAATGAAACCAAGGCTAATGTTAATGAAGATTTTGGCTCATGAAATTTTGCACTCTTAAAAGGAATTTATTTATCTTTTAATAAATAATTAACCTACTGAAATTTTGTGAGCCAGATGGTATGTAGGCAATAAAAGAATATGAGGCTAAAACAAGGTCCTGAGATCCCTTATTGGACATATAGAACTGAAATGGATTCAAAATGGACCTTTTTCTGCATCCAAAGTGAAAGGCACTAACAGAGTGGCAGAAGCTCCCTGGGTAAGTGATTCAATTATAACAAGATTATCACAAATCAGTCTTAATAAAGCTAAAAATGAACTCATGCCCATATCAGCCTGACAAAAAATGTCACTAAAGATCTTCCCAATGACATTTGAGTTTACATGCCAGGGAGCAAAGTAAGACAAAAAAACCCAACCCTTTTGTGATTGATTTTGCAGGGAAATGATTTGCAGCGATTGTTATGCAATCCTTTGAGTTTCTTAGACAAGTCAGACAGATTAAAATGGTGGTGATAATATCTGTAATTGATGACAAACTTTTATTTACCAANAAACACAAAGCATGCTATGTTTCTGAGACTCAGCAGGTGTCTTAAACCAGAGATTATCCAGAAAAATCAAGGCAAAACCAAGCACAAATGTCATTGAAGTTAATGGAATTACTTGCTGCTTAGTTCTGTGGGCTACTTAAGAATCTCCCTGTAAACACTGATGTCCTAAATTAATGAAGTTAGTATGCAAAGTGAACAAAAGAAATTTTCACTGAAATGGACAGAGAAAGACCCTGTCTTCTATCTCAGAGCAAGTGAAGCTTGCCTGGGGGTGATGTGGTACTTACATCATAATATCAAATAAGTGTTTTGGGTTTATTTGATAGTTGCTTCTGGCAGGTTAAGTAGAGAAGGATAAAACAGGAATAACAAACATTTTCTGAGGTGAGGTATGGATAAGTGTTTTGGGTTTTGATAGTTGCTTCTGATGGGTTAAGTAGAGAAGGATAAAATAGGAATAACAAACATTTCTTAAGGTGAGTTACAGATAACATGCAAGCCTGCCAGTATTAAAACCTTAGTAGAGGATGGCATATTTTACCTTCATATAGTTCTCAATTTAAAGGAGGACCATAAAAAAGTGCTAACCCAGCATATCTATATTGAATTAAAACTGACAGCAATGTAAACTCTATCATTACTCATTTTACAGCCTGAGAAAATATTCCCAGATTTTGAGAATGATAGCAGAACTCTTCACAGAGTTGTTATATGCTTCCTGAAATACAATTGTGTCATGGGCTATCCCACAGAATGCCATCAAGATCAAAATCCCCTTGAATCAGGTGCTTAGAGAAGTCTACATTCCCCAAAGAAATTTAGGATTAATAGAGCTAAATGCAGGAAGGTGGGGGACATATATCCAATTCATTGCCTTTATTTGCCTCATTTATTTTTTATTTATTCATTATGTGTAGACAGATGCAATAAGAATAGTGAGAAAGGCTGGTAAGAGGAGAAACAAGCTGAAAAGAGTAGAACAGCATCAATGCCTGGCAAAGAGGGATATGCCAGTAAAAAATACAAGAAATTATGTCAACATTGTCTCTATCTAGAGTCAAACAGGAGAGCAGGGCACATTTAGTCAGTGGCTTGCTGACTGCTTTAGATAAATACAGGATAAATTGCCCTAGGCATATTACATTAGGGTATCTAAAGAACTGCAGCTAAAGATATCATGGACTGGTACAGTACAGGAAAGGCAGGCAAATATTTTGGAATATCTTATTTTTGTTGTTCTTGCTGGTAGTTGTGACTGGGAATGTTCAGCTTGTAACCATTTCCTCTAGTTCTGTTGCCTGTCATCAGGGAGAACAGTCTGCCCCCTCCTTGCTCCAACCTCCCTTCAGGCAGAGAGCAATGAAGTCTCCCCTCAGCCTCCTCTTCTCCAGACTGAACAATCTCAGCTCCCTCAGATGCTCCTCACAGATCATGTGCTCCAGGCACTTTCTCTTCTGTTTCTCTTTCATGTTTTTTTCCATCTGAAAGATTCATCTTCTGAAGCACAAACTTTTCTTCTGACCTTTAGGAAATTAAATAAAAATAATTATTTGCCCTCCTCCCCTCCTGGAGAATGAGAAATGTGTCTACAATGTAAAGTAAAATAGATTAATATCCTCCTTAATAAATTATCAAAACTTCCAGTATACTTCTGACAAAATCTCCTAATGCTTTTTTCTAACTCTTGGGAATATGTGCAATTAAAAACAATTAAAAAAAATAATAATTAAATAGGTTAAAATAGATTTCTTAACATATTACAAGCCCAGTTCATACATCAACCTTTTTGTCTTCACAACAGTTGATTCTTTCCAACAATAGTTGATGACACAAAAATTTTGGTAAGAGCCAAAAGCAATAATCAAACTGCATATTAAAAATAGTTTTAGCTGGCTGCTGTGATCTCTTTCCTATCAAAGTGATGGCCAATGCTGTAGCTTCCCTTCAGGCTGGTCTTCCAGAGTGCATCCTTCACGAGGTAGTCATGTTTTGTTTCCTTGCTTTAAGTTAAGGCTGATAAACACTCTGCTCATTAAGGTCCTGATTATCCTTCTGTGGAGTCTCAGTAACTGGGAGCTGGATCTTTTCCAAAGTATTTTTCAAAGACTTGCACAGACATTTTTGTCATTGGAACTTTTGGTCATTATCTGTGTGGGCTGTTTGTGGTGACAGAAACACAAACCTAATTAACTAAACAGGGATCTTCAAGCTCCTCAAGGAAAATTTAATGGAGAAAAGCCTAAATAAAAAGTATTAGTGGAACATATCCTTAACATGCTAAACTTTGGGTCCACCACTTGACTGACTGGAAAACAACCAGATTTTGAATCAGATCACATTGTGACCAACTCTGTCACTGAAAATCCTCAAAAAGTCAAGAATTGAGATAGGAATATGCTGTTGTATGAAGGAATGAAATCTGCCTTCTTTTCTTCTGTTGAATAATTTCTACCAGCATTAAATGATGTGGGCTTGTTCTTTGGAATCTATGGGATTCACAGACTGCTTTTATTGTGTGGATTCACTGTCACCTGGCTTCTTTGCACTCCTAAAGAGCTACAATGCGCAAAGCAGGGGTTACTTACAGACAGAGCTATAAGACATAACCCTTCATCTTCACAGAGGACTTCCTTAAAAAGATCACATGAAAACAATTGCGATGCTGCTAGGGTATTATTTAATGTACCATGTATGAAAATGACTCTCCTCAAAATGAAGAAATGCAAAAAGCTGAGAGCCTGCAGTATTGCATGAAAGTCAGCTTGTGCTTAGTGAAAGGAATCTTGAACATATGCTGATATTCAGAGAGGGATAGATGCAATTCCTTCACAGCCATCCTAAAAATATTATGCAGCATATTGCTGAGGAAGTCGTAGGAGAAGAGCAGGTAGAAGCAACATTCCTACGCCTGCGCTGGGAACCGTGCTAGAAAGCTTGGAACTGAGGTAGTGGTAAAAGTGGTGGTGTCACCTTCATCTGCTCTCAAGCGTGTGAGCTTGTTGTTGGGTCACTGTCCTTCACTGCTGCAATCTTTCCTTTCTACACAGACTGAACATTACTATGTCCCCCTTAAGGGGGACACTTACGGAGAAAGTCGTATTGGTGATATTTGCTCTATGTTCTCTTAGAAGATAAAGAGCATGGGGACACTCACCTTAGGAACATGGCAACATTAAACTTAGCTTAGAAAAATGTCATGTAAATCTCTCAAGCACAGTATCAAGAGAGCAGAAATTTTAGGTCAGCAGCTTTGCAACAAACACTGCTCCAGAATCTCACAAAAAGATAAATATTTTGCAGAAGAAATTGTCTAGCATTCAGACTACAAAAAGTGAGAGAATTAATGAAAGTATTTGGGACTGTGGCTGCAGCTCTTTGAAAGTATGTATTTTTCTGAATTAATTTGACACTTTCTACATTACAGGGCAGCTGAAGTTGCTCCCTGCTGTCTAATTATCTACAGCTGTCCCTGATGCACTGGGTTAAGAACTGGCTGGATGGCCAAGCCCAGAGAGTTGTAGTTAATGGTGCCACACCCAGGTGGAGGCCAGTCACTAGTGATGTCCCCCAGGAATCAGTGTTGGGCCCAATCCTGTTTAATACCTTTATTGATGATCTGGATGAGGAGATGGAGTCCACCATTAGTAAGTTTGCAGATGACACCTAGCTGGGAGCAGGTAACAATCTGTTAGAGGGTAGGAGGCCTCTGCAGTGGGACCTTGACAGACTGAACAGATGGGCAGAGTCCAACAGGGTGGTGTTTAACAAGTCCAAGTGCCAGGTTCTGCACTTTGGCCACAACAACCCCATGCAGTGCTACAGGCTGGGGTCAGAGTGGCTGGAGAGCAGCCAGACAGAAAGGAACCTGGGGGTACTGATTGACAGCCGCCTGAACATGAGCCAGCAGTGTGCCCAGGTGGCCAAGAGAGCCAATGGCATCCTGGCCTGCAACAATAACAGTGCGGCCAGCAAGAGCAGGGAAGTCATTCTGCCCCTATAGTCCACACTGGTTAAACCACACCTTGAGTACTGTGTCCAGTTTTGGGCTCCTCAATTTAAGAAGGACTTTGAGATACTTGATTGTGTCCAGAGAAGGGCAACCAGGCTGGTGAGAGGCCTTGAACACAAGACCTATGAATAGAGATTGAGGGAGCTGGGATTGTTTAGCCTGGAGAAGAGGAGGCTCAGGGTAGACCTCACTGCTCTCTACAACTACCTGAAANTAACAGTGCGGCCAGCAAGAGCAGGGAAGTCATTCTGCCCCTATAGTCCACACTGGTTAAACCACACCTTGAGTACTGTGTCCAGTTTTGGGCTCCTCAATTTAAGAAGGACTTTGAGATACTTGATTGTGTCCAGAGAAGGGCAGCCAGGCTGGTGAGAGGCCTTGAACACAAGACCTATGAATAGAGATTGAGGGAGCTGGGATTGTTTAGCCTGGAGAAGAGGAGGCTCAGGGTAGACCTCACTGCTCTCTACAACTACCTGAAAGGAGGTTGTAGACAGGTGGGTTTGGTCTCTTCTCCCAGGCAACCAGTGGCAGAACAAGAGGACACAGTCTAAAGCTGCACCAGGGGAAGTTTAGGCTCGAGGTGAGGAGAAAGTTCTTCACAGAAAGAGTAATTGGCCATTGGAATGGGCTGCCCAGGGAGGTGATGGAGTTACCATCCCTGGAGGTGTTCAAAAAAAGGATTGGATTGGAGCCATGCTTTAGTTGTCATGAGGTGTTAGATATTAGGTAATAGGTTGGACTTGGTGATCTCTGAGGTCTTTTCCAACCTGGTTGGTTCTGTGATTCTGTGATTCACAGATCAAATTAATTGCAAGCACTTTTAGGGTGCCTAAGGTGGATACATTTCTATTATTTTCTGTCTGTGAACAAGAGTGGAAAGGAGCACTGAACATCCATGTTTGCTTTCACTCTTTCCCTATTCCAAGACAATGGCGTTGTGCATAGTCTGATCTATCTGAAGCGTCAAGTATAGGCCATCCCTTCTGTTTTCATCAGCTGGGAAGAGATGCTTAAGGCTCCCTTTGGTCCAGTGTTCCTCAACTGGCCACAAGGCTCATGCACCAGAGAGCCTGCCTCCAGCCCCTTAAAATTATTCTTTCTCCCAAAAAGTAGTGATCATACACAAAATGCCTTCAGTTAACTTTTTAATTGCTTTTGATTAGGAGCAAATGCATTAAGTAGATTCCTTTTAATAGAAAAAAAAATGGATCTGAGTTCTGGAATTTTGTTGCTTTAGCAGCTCTGATAAAAACACCCGCAATGTAGGAAAAGCTCCATCATCTGCTATTTCTCGCTCCTTTGTAGCATTTAAATTATGTAAGAGTCTGCTTCTGTCTCAGCCTACTGCACCCTGCTTAGCAGCCTGCACGACTCTGCAGTTAATTCTTGCAGCGACTGTAATTCTCTCTTGAAATTATTTGGCAGCTCACCCTGCAGAAAAGAGCATATCTGGAAATTGCCTTTGCTGCAGTTTCACAATGCCTGCGATTATCCGATTTAAGCCAGAGGATCACACTCGGAGGAATTGAATTTCCATACCTGAATAATAGCTTCTGTCTGCACTTCCATTTCTAGTGGGTTTTTCATAAGGCAGCAAGTTTTGGGTACAAAATTCTAAAAAGATTTCACTGAGGAATAATTAAACTAAAATCAACACAAGCTCTGAGTGAAAACTGGACGTTAACGTTCACACTAAATCTATTAAGGTATAAATTAAAGACTATTTGTTTCTGTGACATTTCTCATACGGTTTAATATCCCCTTCAGGAAGAGATTTGATTTTCAGGGTCAAATTCTCTGGCCAAAAGTAATGTCAGAACAAGTTTTGTCAAAGCAGTGTTTGTGAAAGACTGTGTGCACATAAGCCACTTTTTGAAGGCATAGGAACAGTCCAAGATCTTCCCAAGATGGGGTAATGAAGTTAACACTGAGCTTCCCAAAGTTCAAATAATAAAGGACTGCCATTTTGCAATATGAGAACTGGACATCATCCTGGTTTGGGGCTTGCTACAAGGTGTTAAAAAGTATTTTGACATTCCCAGTCAGATTCCAAACATGTTACTTTCAGAAAATGTGGATGCTGGTTTCTTTATGGTATTAGAAGACAGTAAGACCAGTTTTCTTACACTACACTAAATTGGTCTATCCTTTTCTGAGAGAGTGTTGGCCTTGCAACTGAAAGATTTCCACAGCTTTAAATGGACTTTAAATGTATTGGCATTTAAAGTCCTGGTAGTTTTCATAGGAGCAGATTGGGTTTTTTTTTTTTATTTGTTTGGGTTTTTTATGAATATGTTCCAGTTTTCTTGAAAAGCATGAAAAGACTTACATGGCTTTAGAACTATAAGAGTTAATTGTTATCACCTTCCCTGAAAGTACCCAGCCCATGCTTCAAGGCTGAAGTTAGCAGTGACAATTTCTCTTTGATTTGGAATCATAATGGGATACAATTAAACCAGGTCTTAAATTAACATCCAGTTCCTTTATTTTTTAACCCAAATTTCACATGAGATTCCATGTTCAAGCAGAAGAAAAGGAGCCATTTCTGGCATTTTCTTCCTGCACCAGCTGTGGAGAAATTAAGAACCATATACTTCTAACTCAAAGGGTGCTGGGTACATCTTGCAACGTGCTAAGTATCTTCAGTTCCCATAGAAACTAAATGGGATCAAAGGACACCCAGCACCTTGCTAGTGCAGACTGTTGGCTGACGACCAGCCTAGATGTTCCTTTGCAGATGTACTATAACACTAACTGCTTTCATAAGAGCTGTAAATTTTCCATTAGATAGACAAGACTGAGGACTTCTCAAGGACACAGTGCTTTAAAGCTTTCTGAAACCTGTAGTCTGAAATAGTTTCTCAGATACATGTTTGGCTCATACCAAGAACAAAGGAGCAGTGCAGTTAATGTGAATACCTTTGCTGCACCTATTAAAAGAAACTCTTTCTTATGGGAGAGGCTTTTTTTCTGCAGCAGTGTTTTACATACTGGCCACGGAGGACACTGCACCAATCTGCAGAGCTATCAGAACATTTTAGCACTATGAAGCCAGCAGCAATTGTAGTGGCTCACAGATCTCATTCAGTTCTTTGTAGAGTGATATCCTGTGTTGTACTGTTATAGGATGAAAATATATCACTTAAAATCAAAGAACCTTCTAATTCCCCATGTACTTTTAAAGTATAGTACCTGTTTTTCTAGCAGTTTTTCTGTACAAGGTAGGAATAGAGAGATGGCAAACGTGTCACTCAGGGTGCAGGTATCCCTGGTGTATTTATGCATGCAGGTGTACCTGTTCTTGCTGTAACACATGTTCTTTATTCACTGTGGTGTAAGTTGTGCACCCTTTTGTGACAGCCTTTTGTGAAACTCCCAGTCATTCCAGCAACTCTGGGCACATTACAGCATTTTAGGTGGACTTTTCTGTATCTGGACAGCTGCAATACAGACGCCCACAACTGACTAAGTAATTGTATCAGTGGAGAGAAATAAATACCCCAATGAGAAATTCATTCTGTTCTGAGGCTAATACTGGAATAGGTAAAGTGTATAATAAATAACAAAGCAAAATAAACCAACCAACCAAAGAAAATTCCACACAAAACCCCCACGCTTATTACTTTTCATTGACTACAAATGGTATCCAAGTAGCTAACAGCTATTGATAAACACCTAATGGTTTTTTAAGATTACATCAATTCCACTTCCCAGCTCTCTGAGACAGGGGATCCAAAGGCAGCTGATGCTTTATAACATGCATGCCATTGTTTGTTGTTGGAGTCACACATATTGGTGACCTGTGGGTATATTCACCAAAGAAGCTGCTGCCTTCTCAAAAAGCCATGGATTTCACTGAGAGAGGCAGCCCCTACATCCCATGGGTGCTGCAGAGCAAACTGGCTCAGCAGCTGCCACTTGCATGCAGTGAGGTGCTTGCTGCGTGACAGACAGTCTGCCCTGCAGCAAAAGACAGGAGCTGCTCCCTCCTAGGGAACACTGGATCCATTATACAACCATGGAATAATTTAGGTTGAGAGGGACCTCCAGAGGTCTAATCCAATCTACTGCTCAAAGCAGAGCTAACCAGAGCAGTTTTCTCAGGGCTGTGTGTCAGTGAGTCCTGAATGTCTCCCAGGGTGGTTCCCTTCGCACCCTCTCTAGGCAATGTGCAGAATTTGACCTCCTTCATGGTAAAAATATTTTTTCCTTCTAACCAGAAAAGAGGTTGTCTCTCCCCTTTGTCTCCTTCCAGCAGGTAGTTGCAGAATGCACTAAGGTCTCTACTGAATCTTCTCCAGGATGAACTGACCAAGCTTATTCACTTGTTGACCATATGTCACGTCATCCAGCCCCTTGGTCCGTCTGGTGGCCTCTGATGGACTTGTTGCAGAATACCAACATCTTTGTTGTACTGAAGAGCCCAAATGCAGCAGCAATCCAGACCTCATCTCAGCACTACCTCCCTGGACCTGTTGGCTACTCTCCTTCCAGTCTGCTGTACTGAAAGCCAAGTCACTCTTTTCTTTAAAACAGAAAAAAAATGGCTGTTATAGCTTCAGGACAATATCAAAGCAGAGATAATTTTCTAGTGTTCATGTTGGTTTCAGCTTCAGTAGCAGGGATTTCTAAAGATTGGTGGTAATGTCGCCAAACACATACATTTTTCTAATTCATGTCTTTATCCATCCTGTCAGTCATCCAGTTCTCAATGAGAAAAGAGATCTTACCCTTCATTCTTTTTATCTTATCCTCTTCCTTCTTCAGGATCTCTAAATTATTAGTTTCCTGAAGAATGAACCACCCCTCTTCTATTAAAACAAATAAAAATTAATGTGGGATATTTGTATTGTAACATCAAGCCTTTATGAGATTTTTCCCCATGCTGGATTTCATTAACAAAATTCATTTTTAATCAAAAAGAGTTTTCAGTGTTTTCCTTTGCTCTAAAACAGGACAAGGTTTCCTTCTTTAAGAAAAAATGTTAAGCAAACTACCCTTGTGAACAGTGCAGTGTAGTTCTCAGCCTCTGATACTGTTTCTTACAACATCTCAATTCATCCTTCTTGAGTGACACCTCATCCATCAAGTGAGGACACACATTTTTGTAAGCATTTTCTTCAAAAACTATTATACATGGGTCTCTTCATGTTTGTTTCAATACAAATATGAAGCAGTCCTAATTAAAGCAAAAAATAGCACTTCTAGTAACTCCTTGTTACCTGTAAAAAAGTGTTTTGTAGCCCTTTGGATGAAGCTCCCACAAGGCACACAACATCTTGTTGAGCTTTCAATTATGCAAGATTGTAGCTGTAATTTCACAGGCATGTGTCTCTACTTCAGGGCTCTCTGCTAAAGTGCTCACTGGTGGATGACTGCAGCATGCTGTGCACTGTCACAGGTAAGACTACAGTGAATGAAAGAAGACCAAGATGCATTTCAGACCTGTCCCTGGCAGAGGATGACAAGCACTTCCCTGAGCAGCTCCAGCCATGGCCTGGGAGCTGAGACAGTGAAAGGATAACTCACAGTAAACACCTTGGGTGCAGTTGCCTTCTTTTGGAAATTATGAGTTCAGTGGCATAGGCATGATGACATTTGCCATTTAGTCCCAGGTCTCACCTTGAGTACTGTGTGCAGCTCTGGCCCCTCACTTCAAGAAAGATATTGTGGTGCTGGAGTGGGTCCAGAGGAGAGTGATGAGATTGGTGAAGAGACTGGAGGGAAAGTCTGATTAGGAGAAGCTGAGGGAGCTGGGTTTTTTTAGCCTGAAGAAGAAGAGACTCAGGTGGGACCTTACCACACTATACAGCTACCTGAAGGCAAGTTATAGTAAGGTGGGGGTCAGGCTCTTCTCCCAGGCAACTTGTAACAAGATGAGAGAGCATGGCCTGAAGCTGCACCAGGGTAGGTTTAGGTTGGATGTTAGTAAGCACTTCCTCACATCCCTGGAGGTGTTTAAGGAAAGATTGGATGTGGCACTTAGTGACATCATCTAGTCAATGTGGTGGTGTAAGGTCATAGTCTGGACTTGATGATCTCAGAGGTCTATCCCAGAATCACAGTATCACAGAATCAAAATCATGGAATGCATCAGGTTGAAATGGAGCTACAAAGGTCATCTTGTCCAAAACCCCTACAGTGTGCAGGGACATCTCCAACTAGATCAGGCTGATCAGTGTGAGGTCTTACCAGAGCATAGTACAGTGGCAAAATCACCTTTCTCGATCTGCTGGCCACACTTCTCTTGATGCAGGCTAGGATGGTATTGGCTTTCTCGGCTGCAAGCACACACTGTTGGCTCGTGTCCAGCTTGTCATCCACCAGCACCCCCAAGTCCTTTTCTGCAGAGCTGTTCCAAATTTCATCATTTCCCAACCTATATTGATATCTAGGATCACCCCAACCTAGGTGAAGGACATTACACTTCACTTTAATGAACCTCATGATATTATCCTCAGCCCACCTCTCCAGCCTGTCCAGGTCCCTTTGAATGCCATCCCATCCTTCAGATTTATCAGCCACACCACTCACCTTGGTATCATCTGCAAATTTGCTGAGGGTGCACTCAATCTCACTCTCAATATCATTGTCAAAGATATTGAACAGCACAGGTCTCAGTATAGACCCTTGAGGGATACCACTTACCTCCTGTCTCCAGCTGGACATCGATCTGTGGACTACTGCCATTTCTCTCCAGCTTAGAGAGAAGGATGTTGTGGGGGGACTGTGTCAAACACTTTACAAAAGTCCAGATAGATGACATCTGTTGGTTTTTCCTTGTCCACTGATATAGTCACACCATCATAGAAAACCACTAGGTTGGTCAGGCAGGACTTTCCCTTGGTAAAGCCATGCTGGCTGTCTCAAAAAATGCTGATATTAATAAAGAGGTTCAAAAATTCCCTGGTCATCATTTGTGTACAATGGCCCTGTGTCCTAGTTCTGTATTACCCAGTTCTAATTGATAATCCCTGAACAGGATGTTCAGACAGGATATGTGCTTGCCATTTAGAATATTTTTATTGTTCTATTTATTTCCTTAACTTTTATATACTCATATTTTTGTTCAAAGAAAGCTATCATCTATGGTCAGAAATTGGTTTCAGGTACGTTGATTCGTAGCCCAAGAAAGAAACTTATGAGAAAGTGTCTGGTAGGAGATTAGGAGAAAATGTGTTTATCAAAAGCAAAATGCAGCAATTCTTATCCAGTAGCACAGCCTGTTCTGAAAATTTTCACATATATTATATATAAAGGAATCTACACAAGACACATTTCCTTACAGAAAAAATTATTCCTAGTAAGAGAGTAGCGGTAACATTCAACTGGGGGTAATTTACATTGGAATCGGCAAACTGGTTCAACAAAGTGATCCAATACCCAGACAGGAGACAAAATCTAGCTCAAGAATGAGGTGAAAGAAAGGTCATAGTGATCATTGTCCAAGGCACAAAGGTTTTGATTCACTTGTAATATAGGCCTTTCTATTTAAATTGTGCATGTAGTCGTTGCCAGTGTAAATGCAATAATCATTCCATTAGGCTGTTACCCTCACTGATACTCAGCCACAACAGTTACAGCATTACTCCTGTGGTTTCTCCTGATCTGTTTTGTAAAGTCATGGGGAGTTTTGTTTGGTTGGTTTCGTTTGTTTTCTTGTGAAAGGGAAAAAAATAAACAAAACAAGGTAGGCTGCAGATGTTGTTTAGTGCAGTGTTATCATGTCTACTCTCACTAATGTCAAAAGGAAGATTCTAAAAATTGTTCCTGGCTATCTCTGAAATTTTTCTTAAAACTGTAGTTTTTATTTGGAAAAAAACCTCTTTTTATCTCTACATGAACTCTTTCATATTTTTCTTGACAAACAGATATATTTACTTTCAGGTCTTCTGTATTGTGAAGTAATTCACAGGTACTAGAGAGCAGCCATAGAATACCTATTTTCAAGTGTGACTATTGAAAAGGTAAAATCTGTCAGTTTCACAGGTACCAATCTGACCTCCACAGCTACTTTGCAGAGAAGTTGACCTGCGTGTGAGGCCAGTTTTAAAGACAAAAGCTACTAGTGAGATGTGTAACCAAGAATTTAGCCCCTGGAATAGGCAGCTGCCAAGTTTAACTCTTTGCTGCATCTGTTGTCAGAGACAGAACACGAAGAGAAAAGGGCACTAAAGTACAGCCTGCCAAACTAATCACAGATGGCAGTAGCACAAATAGAGGAAAATATATCTGAGCTCTGGGTAAAAAACAAGAATTACCAGTGCTTTACCCTACAGAGCAGATTGTGCGAATGGAAGGAGTGAAAATGTTAATGGAAAATGTGATGAAGCATTTAATAGAGATGTCAATCCTTTTTAAAAATTGAATCTCCACCCCAAGCTTATTTACACATCCTGTTCTCGTTTGCTATTTTGCATTTCTTTTCATAGTGTCAGTATTTTTTTTACTCAGCAAAATATACAGCTTGCTTAAAATATATTATTATTACCCCAAGACAGATAGGTGAAAACATTAAATGACAACACAAACAAATGATGGGACCATTATTTCCCTTCTTTGACTTAATTTCCTCTGCATTTGACATTTAGTTTATGGACAACAGGAATCATTTTAATACCTTAAAGATTTTATTGTTTAATGAGAGAGCAACTAGAACATTCTCAAGGAGAATGAAAACTCTCCACTAAGAGTTCATATTTCACTGGAAACATCAACTCAACATGTGCACTCCACACTGAACCAATTGGTATTTATCATTAATGCACATCTACCCAAGACCCATCAATTTTGCTGTGCACTTTATGGTGACTGCTTAATGAGCATGGTCTGCTTACATGAAGATAATTCACTCTAATTAATTTACTAATGAGCTTGGGCAGATAGAAAAACAAAAGCTAGCCCAAAGAAGCAACACTGACTGTCCACCTTTTCTGACACCCAGCAAAACCAGATGCTAAACCAAGAAAACCTTAGTGTTTTTGCAGTTTAGAAAAAGTAAATCTGTGAAAGAGAAGATACAAGGTTAAAAACTTATTCCTGAATTTCCAAAGCAGGACAGCAATAGTATAACTGACAAAGAATAAAACTGCAGAAGCATATTTCATCTTGGACAACTTTCTTAAAGAAATTATAAAGATAGAATGGAATGAATCATCTTCTGAAGACACCTGTCTGTCTCCACAGACTATACAAGGACAGCTAACTTATGCTTGGTCTCAGACTTAATTGCCAAAGTTAGGTGAGACAAATTTACCCTTTTAATTTTCTGCCAAAGCAATTAAACTCTTTTTCAGTTTGAATTGCTTTCTCACCCCTTTTCTTTTGGAGAGAATCTGACCCACCTCTCTGAACATTACTGATCTTTTTTAAACATAATCGACTGTCATCATTTTATTTGTTATTGCTATGAGTTTTTAAAAAAACACATTCTCTCCAGCCTAATTAGTTTGAATAGCCTACTTAATTTCATCACAGCATCATGTTCCCTAGCAACCTATTCTAGCCCTGCAAGGGGTGCTGGCTTATCAAAGAACATGTGTTTTCTTCAGAGGAAATCAAGTCACCACTTGTGCTGCTTCAAGTTTTCTCCCAAACATCATTTTGTCTTTCAAATCATTCTGCAACACTGTTTCACAACTTCTTAACTATGTCCATCAAAAGCTCCATCACCCATACAGTAACTGCTGCTATGCAAGTAGATAGCATGAATTTAGGTAAGCATCAGCTATAGCTAAGCTGCATTGTCTAGAAAGACTAGTTCTAGGGTATTGAAGTGTGATCCTAACTAGCATATCCTGATACCTTTTGGAGACTTTTTAAACATTTACATAGCATGTTTAATTAGGCTAACATAGCAAAAAAAAACATTTAATAGCAATTGAGGATGGCACTTTCCCGATAAATCTTGGATGTCTATTTCTCATTTGATGCCCTGCAAGTGTTGAGTGTAGATGTGACTTTGCCTTATGTCTGTACTCAGCCTTGTGGTATATGACTTCCCTCATAATGTAACTACAGATGAACTCATATATGGAGGTACCATCAAGGGCTTCCCGTTGGCAATGGGAATGTAACCCCTGTAAACAGCCAGCTTTCACTGAGGACTGGAAAGATCTTCACTGCTGTCAAAGATATGTCCACAATGAAGACATCATAATGTATCACACCAAACTGAAACTCTTTCCTCCCATCCCTGTGCCAGAGCAGTCAACGTTGTAGAGATACAAGTTGTGGATGGTGATCAAGTGAAATGGAGTGGGAGTATAACTTCTATGCCTAGAATCAAAACTGGAAACTAGAAAACATACTTACCTCAAAGTATCAGAATCTTTTATAAATACATTTCTTCTTACTTGTCCTTGCAATATAAAAACAAATGAACCATCATTTAAAATGTGAAGTGAAAGTGAAGAACAACATCAAATCAACTGACATTTCATTTTACTATTTACTGGATGCATTCTACTTTTGCTCAGAAAAGAAACTTAAGAGGGAAAATCATTATACTAAGTATTTCTTTTAGAATACCCTTCCTCAATGCTATATAGTCCACAACAAAGATGATTCCTTAAGTCATAAATAATGGTATTCTACCCTTTTCTTCTTCTGCCAAGCATTAATGAGGAATAAAAGCTAGTCTGACTTGCTAAGACAAGAAGAGCTAGACAGGTTTAACAGCTGATCCCAGTTTATTCTACAAAATCCTAGCAGAAATCATTATGTGCTAAGCAAATAAACTCAGCTTGCAGTTAGTTTGAGGAAAGGATATAATGTTTAATTACATTTACATTTTGTTTTAGAGGTTTCTTCTCAAAACATAAATTTGCATACAGATTTTCATTGTCCCCTGACTCTTACACTCCCACAACAATCTCAATTCCCATTTTTTGTTCTCTGTGACACCAGGATAAAAAAGGAACTTTTGTAGAACGTGAAACACCTTGGAATATATGGTTCCAACAGACTTCTCAGGCTGCTGTATTAGCAGCTTCCACTGAAAACAGCCAAATCCTGCTTAATTCATTCAGGCAAAGTGAAAAAAGGAAAAAGAAAGAAAAATTCTGCCCTAAACTGTTTGATTTGCTCCTTATAATGAATTTCCCAATATTTATCTTGAATCATATTATATCAATGTTATATATATATGTGTGTGTTTGTGTATATATATAATACCAATTAATCTTTTGGGTTATATCTAACCCTATACTATTAAATGGCATCACATCTAGGAGCCTGTCAGTTCAGTCACACTGTTAAGATATGTCAAGTGGAGAGTATTCTTTGGCAACAACTAAGTAAAGCTACTTGCATTGGTTGCTGATCAAGGATACTCATACAGCCAGTTACTGCAGAGAAAGTAACATCCCACAAACCCAAAACTTACCTTGTCTCATTAAAACAAAATAGTAGAGCCATAACTGGGCCCTTTTCAGCACTTTACTGAACCTCTCCATTTTGTCAGTCCCTTTTCTCAGTGGTCATAAGTTGCAACTCCTGGACAAAATTGAGGAAAACATACCACAAAGAACCAATACTGAATAAACCAATGTAATGAGTCTAATAGTTTTCCAGATTCCATTTGGCAAGTTGTTTATGTTGCAGTAGGCTCCAATGGGGACAATGCAAGTGGCTCTATTTTCCAGGCAAAACCAAATGCTGTTCTGAGCATCTTTGCTTAACGCACTGGAACAAAGATATATTTTTACTTCAGAAAGTGACAAGCCTTTCTTTGCAATGGTATAAAAATCCACAACACATTGAAATGTAAACCTTAGACTTTCAACTCTGTCAGAGGATGTAAAATTAGGGGTTTTTTAAATTCCTTTGAGTCCTGGAAGAGGTATAGACAGAAAGCAGAAGCAATTTCTTACTTTTTTTTTTTTACTATATACACACCCACACTGAAGATAAAACAACTGTTATAAAGGGAAGTTATGTAGCAATTTGAAAACTCTATCCTATTTCTACAGGCCTCCAGTGACAAATCTAAATCCCAATAAGAATTACCATATCAACTGGTAAAAATGTGGCTCTGTAATATTGGGGAAGAACAATGGGGCCATTTGGAAGTTTACCAGGTTTCTTTAGAAGCATTTGGAAGATAATGGGAGGAAGAAAGCATAAGTGAATGTACAAGTTTTTCCAAGAGGGAATGTGGATTTTGAAGTGGGTTTTGAAGTTAATTCTAGCAAGCACATGAAAAACTGTTCCAGTACCAACAACAAAGCCCAAGTATTTATGATGTCCCTAACATCACACTGATTGTCAATTAGATAATTTATTTTGTGAGGCAATTTTTATCTCAGGAATCATTAGTGACACTTCTAGTCATTTGATTTAGTTTGGTGGACAGTCTCTGCAGCACAAATCAAATTCTGTCATGAGACCAATAATGAGAAGATATCATAGAAATAACTCCCTCAATTCCAGGAGCTGTCTTAAGCATTTAAACAGATTATTTGCAATTTTATTTTGAGTGTTTCTCATTTTATTGTCATTCCAGCAAACTAGAAGCAGTGGAAGCAGAGCTTAACTGGAGCAGCTGCATTTAAATTTTCCTTCAGTTATTGCAAAATGTAATTAACATCCAGAGTTTTAAGTCAGGCTTCTCTTTCTTTTCTCAGGAGAGTCTGATACATGATAGCCTTTCTACAAATGTGGTTATTTTTATCTAAGAACATTCTGAAGTAAATGAAATTTTAAATCATTAAATTTCATAATGAAAAATTTTTATTTAAAAAGAAAAAAACATTGCAATAGATTGATGAAAATGGCCATATTTGCAGCCTCATATTAAGTGTTTTCATATTCAAACAAACGTGAGCATTCCAAAGTGTGGAGAATACTCTTGCATGTGAAAAGCTGTGTTTAACTGAAATTTACTTTTCTATGAAAGAAGTAACATTTAGCTAGTCTGTGATACTTTGCCATGCAAGAAAAATATCTTTCCAGTCATCCTTCCCAGGCATTGTGATGCAGCTTTTTTTTTTTTGCCTTTTGAGTTGCTGGACCATATTTAGGCTTAGCTTGAAAGACTAAACCTCGAGGCAGTTTATCCAACCACAGCAAGGTGATTATTCTTCTGTTCATGAATTATCTTTCTAGATTTTCCTATGTAGAAGGGACACATGCTAGAAAGGAAGCTAAAATTGTACTGCATGGGGATTTTCTGAATGTGACCTGGACAGTAGATGCTGAATCACATTAGCTTTCAAACATCTGCAGTAGCAAACCTTCAGCAGTGCTGCATGAAATTGCCCTGCAGCTGGGACTTCAAAGAATAATGCTTTTTTTTTTTTTCAGGTACCTAGCAGAGACTGATGCTAATTTAGGGGAAAAGAAGATCTTAAACTGTTAACAAATTGAAGCACATAAATCCCATCAGAATTTGAAGCATTTTAGGTGTCAAAATTACAACATATTTTTCTAAAATTTTTAAGATAGATGTAATTTTGTATTTTTTCAAAGACTCTCAGATGTTTTTGTCCACATTATTAAAGTCAGGTTTGTACGTGTAAGTTTTTAATGCTTCAATATTGAAACATCTTACTGAAGAAGGCTTTACTCTGATATTTGAAGACAGTATTAGGTTATAAGGGCTCTCATTCTAATGGCTGGAAGCACAGTTTGCCTTCTATTATCTCGCAGGTTTTCAGTCTCAGATTTTACCTGCAGTGATGCTTACCTGAGAATTTTCCTCCTAAATCACCTCAGCACATCAACTGCTTAATCTGCTGCCCTCTCTGGTGAGAAATCACCTCATAACCCAAGAGTCTTACTCCTTTCAGAGAGCTGCTGCAAATTTGGCACCTGAACCTGCTTTCTGACAGCTTATATAATTCATTATAATATGCCCTGCATTATGCATTCAAGAGAGTTCAAGTCATATATATTATCCATTGAGTGCTATTTAACCAGCTCTATCATTGACTAGCTTACACTCTGTCACTTAACTTGACATTCATTGCAGCACTTGATTTCTTCCTTAACAGTTACCTCATAATTATATTAACTAAGGACATTATATTAAATAATGATTTCAATATTTTGCATTTCTATTGATCTCTTGACCATCAGTCTATCTTAAAATTTTCTTCTATTATTTGCTAGGCCATACAGCAGTCCTTAAAAGTCCACAAAGGGCATCAGAGTCATCAACATTTACAACACAGAAAATGCCTGGCAAATAATTGTTTCAGATAAGCAAAAAATTAGATTTAAAAATTATGGAAGAAGTGATATTGACAAGGCCAGCAACTTAATTTCATTATCTGGATTACTATTCCTCTTTTTGATATGTTGTTTTTCACATTATGATAACCTGAGTGAAAAGAGGTTAAAAAATTAAACTGTGTTAAAAGGTATGAAAATCACACAAAAATATTTTAAAAGGTTGTTTAATGTGGGGTTTGTTTCTTTTTTGTTTTGCATAAACCTTCATGAAGATAAGACAATCGTTTCTAAAAGTAACTGTTTACCACACCACTACCAAAAAGTTTGCAAAAGAAGGAATAGAAATTACATAATTCTATTAACATTTGAGAAGCCTTTTTCATGAGATAATGGAAGACAGTCATCTTGAAAGGTCAAGTTTTAACTGCATTCGTCACTCGCTGATATTTTCCATAACACAATGTTTTGCTAGGCGTAGACATGTGGTACCTGTGGGCTGATACAGTCTTTTTCATGACAGTTGCTGCATTAGTCTTAATTAGAAGTCAGACAAGTGTCTCTGGATCTTACCTAAGCACAAATGAACTTTTGCTGCCTTGTCATGGTTATGCCCCACTGGTAGCACAACAATCCCTGTGGCGTTCAGCAATTTTCAGTATGGAAAACTGTCCTGCACCTAGGCAGCAGACTCAGGTGCTTGCCAATTAGCTGTTTTGCATCAATGAACAGACAATACCTCCTAGGGGCCAACTTTTGCCATACGATGACAGATTTCTAAAATTGGAGGGATGAGTTACTCACTGAAGATGCCCCTCTCTCCCACACACTACACAGAATGCTTAGTTTGACAGCTTAAGAGCGTATTTTTAATTACCCATCCTTGCAAAGGACTGCATAGCAAAATTTCAGCTCTCCTGAGATTTGGCCTAAGTGACTTTAAGGCTGCAGGAAACCTCTTAAGTTACATAAGAAGCAATGATTTCCTTTTCAAAATTCTTATTTTAGTGATATTCAAGACAGTTGTTTAAAACATAAGGAGTGCATTCAATCATAGTGGAAAACATTCATCTCACCACTATATTTCAGTTTATAAAATTAGTAATGCTTTAGGAATTAGTCACTCCACACCAGCACTGCACTTTTGGTCAGGTCAAAACCTCCCAAAGATAGTCTAGTGGTTCAGTTTTAATGCAAATGTGGGCACCGGTGTCAATCAGCCCATCAGTATTAGTCAGTTTGCAAATACTAACTTGTAATTGCCAGCACAATATAAATATATCTAAAGGGATGGAATTCACTCTAAATTATTCTGCAAAACCATAAGCTTCAATAGTGCTAAAACATGTTGCTTTTTTGCTCATTGCGAGTATGGCTTATGTATGTACACTTTTATTTTATACTTGTATGTTTTCCTCCTATTGGTTTCTACATTAGTTAAAAACATGTTTAGCTTTTGGGTTGGTTTGTTTTTTTTTTTTTTTTTTTTGTATTATTAAAAGAATACCATAAACAGCTAAGCTTAAAAAAATCATACATACATCCAAACTGACAAATACTTTTCCCCCTTACTCATGATATCACTGTGAAAGAATGTCCATTTTTATTTATCTGGATTGAATTTTGCCAATTTGCCATTTGCTCAAAAGTTTTCCTGCAGCACAAACTCTGTTCCACTTAGGTAAGCAGAAGGCTCAGACAGAGGTCAGTGGTGAAATTCAAACTCAGCATTAGGAACTTAAAAATTTGGTGAAACCTGTGGGATGATAGTCAGACCTTCCTCAAGGTCAATATTGCAGCTATATTATGTGCTAAAGTGTGTTCAATTCTTATAGTCAAAGAAGTGAACTTCATGAAAAAAAATTATTTTGAGAATATTGAAGACAGGAATGCTGCTGCTGTCATCAGTAATGACTGCTGATTTTGTCACATTTCAGTAAATGTGAGTATATTAGGTGATTCCATGACATGCAGCAGGCAGTGAAACAATATTTGCTCTTCAAAGTGTGCAGAGATGAATTGGGATGCTTTATTAAGTCAAGAAAAAGTATCCAAAATTATATAGGCCCTTGTGAGAGTGAGAATATGGAACAAAGACTTTGGCCAATGTAAGAGATTAATTTGTCTTTTTCTAATTGTGGAAGTTTAAGCATTTCATCAGTTAATCATCTGAGCCCTGCTGACATAGTGTGCAGAAATGTAGTTCGGTTGCTTAAATACAGATATCTAATGGGTTGACCTAGGTGAATGGCTCCAGACACCACAGTGACATGTGTATGCTGTGTAAATTCCAGAACATATTGAACTTAGAAAGACATCCCTCTGAGGACAACTGAGCCTCTGTGCAATACCTTCTCCCTCTTATTTTTGATACTTGCTTTCAAAATGGCTTCCACCTTTTGACTTTGTCCTCAGAGGGAAACTCATTGGTTAGTTGGTACTAAAAGGCTAAAGTAAGGCACAAAACGTTCTATTCAAAGTGTCATTGGATATGGGAACCTTTCAGGCCGATTTTAAAGTATGTAAGCTGGGGTTGTTTAGCCTGGAGAAAAGGAGGCTCAGGGGAGACTTTTTTTTGCTGTCTACAACTACCTGAAGGGTGGTTGTAGCCAGGTGGGGGTTGGTCTCTTCTCCCAGGCAACCAGCAACAGAACAAGAGGACACAGTCTCAAGCTGCACAGGGGGTAGTTTAGGCTTGATCTCAGAAAGAAGTTCTTCACAGAAAGAGAGATTGCCCATTGGCATGGGCTGCCCAGGGAGGTGGTGGGGCTGACATCCCTGAAAGTGTTTAAGAAAAGACTGGATGAGGCACTTCGTGCCATGGTCTAGTTGATTAGTTAGGGTTGGGTGATCGGTTGGACTTGATGATCTTGGAGACCTCTTCCAACCTGGTTGATTCTGTGATTCTGTATCATCATTCAATCGGTTGAACTTGATGATCTTGGAGGTCTCTTCCAACCTGGTTGATTCTGTGATTCTGTATCACCATTTAAGTGAACATAAGATATTACAGGGATAGAATACGTTCATTTTTGGTTATGAACAGCAGCTATGTGAGTTATTATGCATTGTGAAAATGTAGGTTTTACAGGTAAAGTTTGGTCTGCAAGGGCAATATTTCAAGACAAACCTTTCCACAATGTTAATTTTTGGATTAACACAGAATCACGGAATGGTGAGCACCTCATTAAAGATCCCCTCCTCTTTTCAGATTAAGTATAAATTACTGTGTAATTTATTGTACCCTTGTTCCCTTGTACCTTGTACCCTTGTTCACTCCCTACAAATATTCATGCAATTGGCATGAACATGAGAAGGAATTTCAAATTTCCATGGTTAAAATCTACCCTTATGCATGGAATTAATCCAATGATTTTGTAAAATGAAGATACACTGTATAGGTGAAATTGTGATCTAAATTCTGTAAAATGGATACATATGCTGTTCATTTGAATTTAGAGGTAGATCTGCATAGAAGGGAGTCAACCATAGTTAACATCCTAGATCTCAGTTTGGGATTCAAGCTTCTCCAAAGATTTCCAATTTGGGAGGTTTTCAGATTTGGGGAATGAAGTTGTTTCTCTCCTAGTAATAGAAAACAACTTGTTCTGATTAAAAAAAAAAAAAAAAAGAAAAAAGAAAAGAAAAAAAAATTATTAACAAAACTCCAACAAGGAAGTTGCCCTAGCAACACAAATCCAGCATCAAAGCTATAGGTATGCTCGATGCTAGTGGCTTATCTTTCACACTAATTTATTAACTTTGAATGCTGTGCATGTTATACAATTATCTGTTCAGAGGGGAACCAATCAAAGCTTAGACAAAGAGATCAAAGAAAGTCTTTAAGGAAAATGAGCTTGAAGAATGCACTATTTCTCTTAATTTTCATGTCTGGCTTTCTAGTTTATAATGACCTTAATGTAAAAGACACTTTAAAGGCACAAAAGATGTATTTCCTTTAGGTTGCCTCCCATGGCAAGCTGTTATATCATTTTTAACAGCTCATCTTCAAAGGAAAAATGTTGTTTTACAGGAAACTGGCTTCACACCTCTCTAAATAATGTGATATATTTCCTCTAGTTGGCATGTGTTGAGCCACCTCACTTTTTGACAAAACTTTTAAGCAGACCCATTGCTGTCATTACTTAATAGATCTGTCCTTGTTGTTAATGTATTCAACTGGAATTTTCTTCTGGCCTTACTAGATAAGAAATGGAAATTACTGTAAAACAAGGGAATTTTATTCTGCTTTAAATCACTGTACAGCCACAGAAGACTTATAGTAGAGTGTCACTCCCTGGTCAAAAGAAGCAGTCATTTTCTGAGAACAAAAACAAAAAACAAAAATAAACCAACCAAACCAAATAAAACAAAACAAAAACAACAGAAAACCCACAAACCAACCAAACAAAAACCAACAAAATACCCCCACAAACCAACAAAAAAACCCCACAAAAAATTAAAATCTCAACTTTAATTTTTAACTTAGAGTGCATAAAATAAGTAAAAGAGTGATTTAAGAGCATTGCTTAATACTGCAAGATACTAACTAGACATTAAACTTACAGTGATTGTAGTTGCTATAGTTATTGAGGACCTCAAAGGATCTAACTCAGTCTGACATGTTAATATTTGGCTTGCTTCTAGACTGCTAAATCTGCAGGAAGGAAAAACACTTCAAAAGGTGTCTTGTAAGTCCACATTGGTGCTTTCATTTCCCTTCTGGACCTTTCTTTCAGCTCTAAAGGCACATTTAAGCATCTAAGTTAAGTAGTTAGAAGCTCTCCTCTGAAATGCCTCATGAAAAATAAATAAAAATATAAATTTTGCCACTGAATATTTTGGATCTTTTCCCTCTGCTTTAAACTCAGCTTGATTTAGTTTTCTGATATATGTAATGGCATGCAGCATGGCTGTGAGCTCTCCAGACCCACACTGCAGTATGCAGGGTGCTGTGTGATAGCTGGGAGGTGCAGTGAACATGCCTATAAAGATCTTATGATAAAATGACTCATTTCCTTTGTGCTTCTCTCATTATTTGTGAGGGGGGTGAATGAGCTAGTGTCTGTCAATAAGGAATTCAAAGTCACTTCCATATCTCTGTGTGCTTTTCCTGTTTATAATTAACTTTTAGTCTTGCTTGCCAGATTTAGTGTAAAGTAAAATTAAAGTCATGCTAATACATTCCAGCCTTAAAGTATTTTAGACCAAAGATACACTCTTTACAATATCTCTGAATAATATTTCCTGTCATTTTTAATGCATTTGTGGTTTTCACTATGCATAAACATCCTTGAAAAGAATATAAAAAGAAATGAGGACATTTGTATACACTACTGTAGTGACCTTTTCAAACATTGTCTCATCCTTATTTGCCTTTATGAATAAGCACAACAGCACAGACCTCCTGTGCAAAGACCTATGATAAATACAAACAATAATCACTACAGATATGTTTGGTGTCACACTTTCATTCTAAACTTTTAGGATAAAAATAAAAACCTACATTAAACTAAAATAACCTTCTCTTCACAACCCATCCTTCCCAGGCTCAGCTTCCCTCCTAAATCCTTTGCTTTTTTTCCCTGAATGACTCAGGAGGCTGAGGAATGAAGGCTATGGTCAATTCATAACACTTCATGTGTACTGCTCTATCTTCCTCACACTGTTCCCCTTTCCAACATTGAGTTCATCCAATGATGTACAGTTCTTTGCAAGGACTTCCTGACTGTATGTGCATCTCATGAGCTGAAGATCTTCAAGAACTGCTCCATCATGGATACTCTCTATGAAATACCACCTATCAGGAGCAGACTGCTCCATTGTGGGTCCCCAGTGGGTCACAAGTCCTGCCAGAAAACTTCTTCCCCACAGTCTACTGTGTGTGGTCCTCCACGGGAAGATTCAGCTGGAACTGATTCTACCTGGCACAGGAGCATCCCTCGGTGTTCACATACAGAGGCCACTCCTTCAACCCCTGTTACTGCCTCCAAATCTTGCCATAAACCAAATAGATATACTGGGAACAGGCAAAAACTGGAGTAGCAACAGAGGAAATCCTCAGACTCTAGACTGGTACCTTAATACAAGCCGAGATCCTCTCTATGTGTTCTGAATGGCTCTGACATGGATGGGGGCAAAGGAATTGAATTTATGCTGTGGATTGGAAGGTATTCAGTTGTACCACACATTTACACTGAAGCTATATGTAGCTATACAGGTAAAATATCATTAGGCTGTTCTGAGTTAGAAACTTGCTATAGTCATCAACAGGCATTTTTGAGTCCATAACTCTCTTATTAGAGATACTTAGGGATACTTTTGTCAGAATGTTTGTGTATTGATTATCAAGAGAGAACAGATTACTTTCTCAGATGTAAACATCTAAAGTTAGAAAGATGAATTGCTGTGTTTCAATCAGGTTGATAGCAATAGAAGTAATGATAATGAACTCAGATATATGAAGGGCCATTTGGGACTTGCACTATCCATATAAATATTTCTGAAATGTAACTGATCTCTATCAGCTGACAGTCAAGTGTAAATTCCTTTTAAAATCATGACAGAATGAGTTTTCTTTGTTTAGGGTTTGATTGGCAGTTCCATACAGCTGGATAAAATTACAAGGAATGTTTTTCTCTGCAAGAAAATGATGCTGTCTTGAACTGTCTGAGGTGACATATATATTCTTTTTCAGAGTGTCAACACTTTGGGAAAGAGACCTTCCTAGGACAAAACATCTCCCAACAAGCCATTTACATTTTTCTCTGGATCAACAGTATCCCTAATTTTTGTGATTATGGATGTTTTTCTGTAATCCCCAAGAATGCCAAGATCTGAAGGACTGTTTCAATTTATTTTCACATTGCCTGTTCCTCAGAAAGTGCAAGATGCATGTGGAATTGATGACCCTTGCTGTAACAGTTCAATTTCTCCTAGTGGTTCAGGAAGATGTATGGAGACTCACCGAGTGTTTTCTTTTAGAAGACTTGCAAAGCCATGAAGATTGTTTTAACTGATTGTTTTCAGTTTGTCTTTGCTGAAGCTCTCAAACATATCAGAGCAAAGTAATTACAGCTGTGAAGCCCTGGTGAACTGTATCTGTCTTTTGTTTAATCAAACAAGTGAATTTCTACAGTTTGCAGAAAACAATTGCATTGGAAAACAATCCCTCTGGCTACTTCATTTCCTGTCACACCTGCCAGCTCCTGACACTTTGCCCTGTCCAGATTGTTCAGTGGTTATTAAAAAAAAAAAAAAAAAGAGAGACTTAATTCATTCTCCCAGATATGATATGCCATTTCTGTGAAGGATCTTGTACCTCTGGCATTTCAATTAGAGGGATGAAACATCAACATTTGACCTTTACTCTGTGAAGATGGAAATCTCTCAGTGTCCTACCTTCTGCTTTGGCATCTTACTCACCCTTTCCACATAAGAAATACTTCTATCATATTCATAAGCATTGCCAGAATGAAGAATAAATGAGATTCTGCAGCCTGAGCATGACAGTCCTTGACTTTTGAGGTGACTTGGGCTATCTGAAACATTTTCCTGGGGCTTGACGCAAAAATTGCAGGAAACACCTGCCTTCCAAAGGAAGAGTGGGAGGCCAGGGAAATATACTGGAACATGTCACATAGTGCTAAACTATGTTTTGACACCTGAAACTCTCACTATTGATCAGCTACAGGCCTGTGATGGTTTTTGCACTATACCAGATTTGGTATGCACCCTTCACCCATCAACACATTTGGGCTCCACTGGTCATCATATACTGTCCTTGCATAAACAGAATCCTCAAGTGAATTACAGTAACACCTGAAGGTGCTCACAATAAATAATACACTGTGTAAATATTCACTGAAGATGGAGCAAGAACACAGAACTTCCCACTTGCTGATCTGAGCTTGAGGAGGGGTAAATTCCCAAAAAGAGCAAGGGATGGGACTGTATGCCAGACCTGCAGCACAGGTGAGAAGGTTCATTGGATTCCAGTTCCAGAATAGGAAGTCCTTTGCATCCACCAAGACCCAGGTGACCTATATTTGGTCACCACTCTTTCTAATGTTGTTTCCGGCACTGTCCCATATTAGCACCAGAAGGAAATCTATGAGTTGATTACAGTCCATCACAATGAGCAATAGGCAGTTTTGGAAGCAACTATAAAAGAAACAGCATCCACTCACAATTAAATATTAGTTTGTTATTGTAACTCTAATAACATTACTTATCACTGGCAAATTTCTCTAATGCTACCAAAAAACTCCAGTACTCAATAACAGCTGCACTCTGAAAGTGTACATGTAAAATTCTAACTCAATCATAAGTGGAATAGAAGTGTCTACATCTCTATAAAGGAAAATAATTTCAGGTAATTTTAGAGCACAAGGTTGATTTCTTAATTAAATAATAACTCACAGAGATGAAAGTCCAGCTAATTCTAGTGAAACATTGCAGTAATTTTCCCATCTAACCTGTTCAATAAAAAAAGAAGCATCCATTCATACATTTTTCTCTAACATATTTTACTTAAATCTTTTCCTTATTGATTATGTCATTTGGACATAATAATGTCTACAGTTTAAGCAACCATATATACCTCCTTCAACCAGCAGCATTTTCTATTGTTACTTTCCTCATTTAATTTACTTCAATTATTATGCTACACATCCTAGTGGTTCCTTGGATGATCTTTGAATATTGGCACATAAGAATCTTAAAATAGATGAAGATTCATAGTGGTCTGTATGTAGAACACACAGAAAGTAGTAGGCAGGAATCATTTATGAAATCTAATTTAACAGTATGCTGGTTAATGTTTGGATGCTGCCTCTTTCTATGCTGCTCTTTGCAGTCTGTTGTTTTTCATGAAGTACTTGCTTAGGATCTGCAATGCAGTAAGAGTCATTTGCACTTGACTGCAATTTTCTTGTCATTTGTTTTAAATCCCAACACAGCTCTCTCTGTACATATATGGAAAATATTTAGAATATTATTTTTAGAGTGCTGTTTAGAGGAGTTAATTGTTAATGAATAATGTATCCAGAGACATTACAGGAATTAGTACACTAAATGGATCAGATAAACATTTTTGGCAGAAAAAAATCCACCAAAGACACAGAGCAGTTTTAAGATTCATGCCCTCAAATGAACCATTGCAATGAGTTTTCTGATGGCACAGCACACAAAATTCTTGCCCCCAGATGATGCTGTGCTGTTATTTCACAGTGTGGAAACCCCAACAGTCTGTTATGCTTTCTAGATGCAAATGATTTACAAACATAAACGATGAATGACTCTGGTTTGTCAGCTTATGGAATATATTGACTCTGATTACAATGATACAAGATGATAGACTGTTTCTTTGATGTGAATGAAATCACTTCCACTTCTTTATAAAATAAAAACACAACCTCATGCATCAGTTCCAACCTGCTTGTGTGGTAAAAGCTAAATATTGAAAACAAGTTGCCAGAATGAAATAATTCAATGAAGCGATTATTTCTGTTAACATACATTAAGTGAGGCCTCTAGGGTGCTTTTAGCTTGCAATCCAATTGATAATTCAATGACATTCAGCAGAGGAATGTGATAGAGTAGGAGATGCAGTTTTGTGTAAAGGAAATTGCTAGAAGAGTGGTTAATTTATGGTACCTCTCAACACGAGTATTTTTGACTTTTCACAGATGTTCAACTGCTCACTGAATCTTATGATCCTTTTGGCCAGTTAAATCAAAGTGTCATGTTCTAGAGATATTGAGTACAGCAAGCACAGAGAGTCTAGGGGAGGGTCAGGCTACTTTCTTCAGTTGACCAGCTTGGGTAACACAGTGAACTGAAAACAGGCATCTAAAGCTAGCAGAGTGATTCAAAGTGACTTACCTAAATGAGTACGTCTTCTGCACACTCAGGCAGTAAAAAATGGCTGTGTAAGTTTGCCTCCTTCCACTGAGGATTCAGAGTCAGATCCTCTTCAAAAAACACAGGCATACACAAACAGGGAGCAGCAGAGCAGCTTGTGGAAGAGCTCAAGGCCTACAGCACTCATACACTATGGATCAAATATACCTGCAACCAAAAGAAATTTAAATCCCTGTTCAGCCATTCTGCAAAGCCTATTATATAAAGGTGGAATGGGCAGGAAAGTTATTCTTCACTCTTTTCCCTTATCCTGGAGAGTTCTGCAACTTGCAAGAGTCATCACACAGAAGGAAAGCAGATCAGAAACTGTGGATACAGCCTAGTACGTAGGGCAGCAAGCCAGATGGGAAAGGATGTAAACAATTTAAAGATAGAAGGCTTTTATTAACTTTGTTTTGCCCATGCACTCTCCAAAAGAAGTTACTACAATAAAATTCCTTCATTTACTCCCACAGAGCTTGACAATACTTCTAAATAGGACATCATACACTTTCAGTAGGGATTTATCTATTATGCTTTTCAAACTGAAGGATTACACTTGTTTCCTGCATATGTGTCTGTTATTAGCATGCAAAGGAGTGAATGAACAGATGAGAGAACAATACATAGAAAAGTAAAGAGGATTCCTTTGGAAACCCAGAGATCCTGAGGGATTATTTGTGGAGTTAATTTATTTTCCTCCATAAAGGTTGATGATTAAGTGGAATTGACAGATAACGAGAGTTAGAGAGAGAGAGTTAGAGATGTGGTTCACTTGAATTTTAGTGGAAATTAAATGTGAAACTGCATGTAAAATGACATTATGAGGTGAAAATAGGAAGAATATGTGGTATAGTATCACCCAACTTCTATTGTTCTATCCATGCTAATCTCTGGATTTAGTTTAAGAAATAAAATTTGCAAGCTATTGTATTACAGATTGAGCAGGTGACAAAGATTGGATGCAACATAATTAAAAATACTTACTGAATGTGACCCTAATTATTTCTGAGATTTATTCTCTAAGTATGTGGGTACAGCAAAATCTTGAATGTTCTTCTGAAAGAAAAAAGTTCTAATGTGAGAGATTTGGATATACACGTACTGATAAATTTAGAGAAATACAAGGTACAAAAATATCTAAAGAGTTTCTAACTCACCACAAATCCAGAAAAATGTAGGAAAGGTTATAGTAGGCTCAAAGTACTATTGGGACAATAACAGAAGTAACTGAATAGGAAACTGTATATAACCTATCAAAACCTGGACAAAGGCAATGCTTACCGGACAAAATTTTTAATTAGATATTCTAACAGCATGAAATATGAAACATTTTTTTCCTTTCTCTAGTGGTTTCAGTAATATTTTCAACAGGATCTGGCAGTCCACTTTTAATCAAAAAATATTTAAGTACATCAGACAACCTTCTGAAGTCCATCAAATTTGCTAATGTACAGAATCCTGCACAAGTACTGCATGTGGAGAACTTCAGTCAAACTTCGTTCCACAGTTAACCACTAATTTCATCTTAAATGGTAACACTGCAACAGTTTTATTCTCTAAGATCAGTATTCTGTAAAGCATATGTAAGACTGGATGTGAAACAGCAAAAGTAAAGACGAAAACAATGAGAAAAGAATGGATTTTTCAGCTGAAAAAAACCACACTTTTGTTCTGTTTTTTTTTTTCTTGGAGTTTTTGTTGTAGAGTTTGTTTTGTTTGGGTTTTCTTATATCTTGGAAGTAATACTTGATGAAAGTCTTTGAAAACTTGCAAGATTCAAAATATACTCTGGCTGATTGTGACAGAGAAATGAGCACACAGTAAAGAATAGAAGAGCTACAAACCATCTAGAAAAGTATCTTGTTTTTAGCACTGGGCAAATAGCACATGCTGAGAAGGATTACAGCCAAGAAAGCATAACAGGATACTCCCTGTCTCTCACAGGGTACTATCTCTCATCATGGAGTAGACTGTGCCTCAGGAGCTGCCCATTCCACAGCTACTGCTTTTTTGTTTAATGCCTTCTGATGTCTTTTCCCTCCATCATTTCAGAACACCATGTTTTGAACCTCTATTAAGCTTTTAACCTCTGCACACTCAAGGAAATTTTGTAATATGACCATGTATGTGAGAAGTTTTTCCTTCTGCTTCTTTTGAGTCTGTATGCTGACAATTTTATGTGGAAAGGACAGTGAACAATCCTTATTAATTTTCTTTAGGCTATTTATCTATAGCAAGTAACTTCTCAGTATCTCATCCTCAATGAAGTATCTTAGTCTTTTTTACTGGTCACTCAGTCAAAGACTTAGTTGACCTGAATTCGGTGCCATCTTTCCTGCCTGGATGTGTTTCTTCTGGGAAGTAAGGAATATACCTGTCTCCCAATGCAGTGCCACCGTGAAATTATACACTACCATGGTGTTAATTTTTTACATACTGTTGCATTCTTTCACATTAATTCATGATTTCACTTAGTTTCTGACTGTTGCTTAATACTGAGGTGATTTTTTTCTATGCAATGATGATTTGTAGCTCAAAGACCTCTTTTCTGGGAAGTAGAATTTATCCCTGCAACTAAAAAGTACCTTTATTTGTCTTGTGTGAGATATTGCATTTCAGTTTTGTCAGCAGTCTGCTGCCTAGTGATTCAATACTGCAAGCATCTACAGTTCCCCACCAGCCATCATCTTTATTATCCAATTAATCAAGTCTCATAAGCAAGTTTTGTCACCTCATTTTTAATAGTCTTCATAAATGTATTGAACAGCACAGGTCAGATCTCCAGAGAATCTGTGAGCTACTTCCATTTACAGTGAACACTTTGAAAGTCTGTTAAAACTAGAGATTTTACAGGCTACCACATTTTTTTTTTAATATACTAGTAAGAGATAACTTGAAGTTCACCATCTAGTCTCAGAATTCTTAATAAAAGAACAATTTACCTCACTCCCAGAGAAGTACCTAAACTGCCTCTAGTCATCTCTACACAGCCAAAGGCGGTGTCTGTCCCTCTTCACTGACTTCACACAACCTGGATGCCTGAGATGGATCAAATTTTAAGCTTTTAGGTGGGTGAAATAAGGAGAGATGAAACCTTTCTGATTAATACTTTCCCTCTTCACTGACTTCAGAGAACCTGGATGCCTAAGATGGATCAAATTTTGAGCTTTTAGGTGGGTAAAATAAGGAGAGATGAAACCTATCTTTCTGATTAATACTTTCCTCCTGTCGTGAAGGCATCGCATGCCCAGAATTATGCCTCAGATACCAGCTAACTTGTCCCAACATGTCCTGGGAAAGTCCCCCCTTTTCACCCTCCTTTCAGGAGGGGAAGACAAAGGTTCAGGCGCCAGCCTGTCTCCTAAGGGAGTCCTACGATCTGCCCAACTAAGGGCATAATTCTAACTTCACCATTCTATAGGTGGAAGCAGGTTGCCAAGTGTGCCCCATTGGCTAAGTCCAGACTCGATGTGTCTATAAGTATTGCCCCATTTTGGTGCCACGTTGCTCTCTCCTTTGCTTTCATCCATCATGCAACTCACGATTGAGTAAGCTATAAGCCTTCCCGCAAGCGTAATCGGAAGCCTCTGCGAACACGGAAGCCAGCCCACGGAGTGTGCAT
>VXBD01006507.1:91190-123190 GCA_013399975.1 Indicator maculatus
AAGACAAAGAAGCGAACCGCCCTTCCTGCAAACCGCGGAAGGAGAAAGCCAACCTTGCCCCCCCTCACAGAGCCGGGAGGGAGAAAGAAAGCGCCGCCCGAAAGGAGCCATCCTCGGGCAGAAGCAGATACCCAGCGAGCCCGCGTGATCCAGCAACTTGTCTCGTTGCATGTATCTTTCACGTGTATAACATCTAGTAACGTTTTGTTCAAAGCGCCCGCGCACAGCCGCGTGATCAATGCCTCGTAATAACGTTATAACTATCTCTTACATAGCTCGCAGCCGCAAGCGCCTTGTCGAGTCTCCATCTAGTGGACAAGCGGTGGAACTGCACCCTTTCGTTCCCTCAATTAGAAATTAACTAAATATTATAATTGGCTATGATTGTAACTACTAAATCAGTTATGGTCTATATTATTACAACCGTGCATCCGAATCAATATATAAAAAAGTAATTAATCTAATAATAATAAACAATAATTTCATAACTCATATTTTCATAATTCATAATTGATAATCACCTTCCTCGATCCCTATTCACCCTCTTCACGACACCTCCATTACTTAAATCCCATTAAAAAAAAAAAAAAAGTCTACGGCCAGATCTAGGGCCTGGAAAAAAGCTCCCTTAAAATGCAATTTGGTTTTTGATTCTCTTCACAATCAATAGCTTACATTTCTGTGGGGTGTTTCTGAGTTTGTTTGGGGTTTTTTTGTTTTGCTTTTGGGTTTTTTTGTTTTGCTTTTGGGTTTTTTTTGCAGGGGTTTCTGATTGTTTGGTTTGTTTGTTTGTTTTCCCTAATTGTTGATAATCATTAAAATCATATCACTTCTTTGAAGGGATTTTTTAAGAATTGTTATTATTCCTAGTCATTACTACTGAAGCACCTGGGGTTGGCTGTTTCATTTGATGCATTCTAGGACCTAGACCATATTTGATATTTACCAGACATCAGTTGTATTCAGATGAGACATGCTGAATCTAAGCTGTGTCAGTGTGCTATAGGGAAAGGATGTCATGCAGACCTGGACAGGCTTGAGAGGTGAGCCTGTGCAAACATCATGAAGTTCAACAAGACCAAGTGCAATGTCCTGCACATGGGTTGGGGCAATCCCAAGCACAAATACAGGCTGAAAGAAGAACGAATTGAGAGAATCCCTGAGAAGAAGGACTTGGGGGTGTTTTGTTGACAAGAAGCTCAACATGATCCAACAAGGTGTACTTGCCCCCCCAGAAAACCAACCGGGCTGCATAAAAATGGGTGTGCCCAGAAGGTCAGTGGAAGTGATTCTCACCCTTTGTCTACTCCATTATCCTGAGACCCCAGCTGGAGTACTGTAGTAAGCACTGGGGCCTCCAGCGTAAGGCAGACATAGACCCATTGGAGCAAGTCCAGAGGAAGGCCACCAAAATGATGAGAAGTCTTAAGCACCTGCCTATAAAGATAAAACTGAAAGAGTTGGGACTATTCAGCCTGGAGAAAGCTGGAGAGGGAATCTTTGCACTCAAACTGAATTTCAGTCTGATTTCTAGAATTTCTTTCAGTTAGTTTATGTATCAGGGGAAAAAACATTAAGAGTTAAAAATTCCTTGTGAAGAATGTGTGAGATCCCAAAGGCAGCCATATGTCCTCAAAACAGATTTTATGATATGCAACAAATTCTATTTGCTTCATGTTTTTCTGCATTTCACCTTAAAAAATAAATATAGATAATTCCCTGCAGTATTCAGTTAAATTTTCTTCATCTCAGAATCTGCTTGTTTGTGATTTATTACACATATTTATGACCAGTTTTTGAAAAAAGAATTCACATCTGCTAATTAATTCTCTGTTCTAATACTGATACAGAAGAAAGAAAAATGAGTGGAGATTTTGAACTTTGGTTACAAACTTTTCTTGAAAGTTTTTGGACATTAGCAACTGATACAAGACTAACTTCTCTTTCCTATTCTGGAAGTTGTAGCTGTTTGGATTCCAACCTTGGATTCTAATAGATTTATTTTTTTACACCTATCCTCAAAGCACATTTTAGGGTTCTGCAAAACCAACACTTGTAAAGAAAATTCCTGAATTTGTTTGGAGTTATTGGGGATATGTTGGAATTTATTCCTAAAGCTGATTTTATTTCACTTAATTTAGGAACATATTTTAGGTGGGAAGATCACACTGAAGGAACACTTTTATCTTCACTTCTTATCCTGGCCGTTACTCTTCTGACTCAACAAAATTTATAGATGATTTGGAGTCTTTATTAGATATGCTGATTCCTATCCCTCTATTTTTGTTAAGACCAATCTTTTGTTGAATTCCAGAAAAAAAAAAATAAAATTAAAAAAGATTAAAACAAACAGATTAAGCTGAGAGCACTTTAGTGCATTCTGCATAATTTCAGTCTTCCTATTAGGAATGCATTAGCATTTAATAAATACAAATGTAGCACTTTGTTTTTCATTTTGAAGAACCTTGAGACATAACAGTACATTGTGAAGCAAAGATGTAATTACAGTACCTCCAGCAGCAAAGTCACTGCACATTTGATTTCTTGTTCATAATTGTCTGTCTGAAACACAGTGAAGTTCTGACATGCAAAATGCTTTCCATTCCAAGTGTTTGACTTTTTAGTGAGATAATATTTAAGACAGAGTATGCACATCATCTTGTTGCCCTGGATACAAGAATATTGAATTTATGAGCAAAACAAGAGTTTGAAAGCCTAAAGTCAATATGAAGTTAGAAATCATCTCAGTTAGACAGCATAACTTGAGCTCAGAATACAGAGCAATGGACAATCTGTAATAACAAAACATAGGGCAAGATAAATGTTGCTATAGGTGAGTTATTCTCTTGTCTTATGGTAAGAAAATTACAGGATCAGCAAGTTAAGAAAAGCCTGCATTCAAGTAAAATGCAAAGATTGTTCACCTGCTTTTTATTTTGTAGACAGGATTAGTACTCTGCCAGTACAGCCTTTTCCTTTGTTTGCAGTAGCATAAAAGAGGCTTAAATATTTAGTGTATATACTCCCTGAATTACTAATTGAAAATAAATGTTTTCCTTTCTCTTTCGTATTAGATATTGCTAGAATTCATGTCAAATTATCTAAATGCATTGTTTTCCTTGAAGATGCATGAAAGTTCCTGTAGTCTTTTATAGCTATAACCACACCAGAAACAACTACCTGTGGAACAAAGAAATGTCTTTTCTAAGTCAGTGGCATTTTCTCACTTTTCAGTGACTGAATTTGCATACTCAGTTTGCCAGATGGAGAAGAACATGCCTGCATGATATCAGCTGCCAGGAAGACATCCCCCAGCCCCTTCCCACTGCTGTTTGAAAATAATTGGGTAACAACTTTCTGCATCTTCCAATACAGCAAATTTTCCCTTTGCTAATTAGTCTTCTGACCTGTGTTTTCATTTGGGAGGACAGATGTCGTTGTGGTGAATGCTCCATGTTGAGACCACAAGAACATCATGCTGTCTCTGATTGCCTATGACAATGACAAACTTCTTGGACTCATTTTGCTGCAATTCTTCTGAGGGACCTTCTTATGAGGGACTCTCTATGGTGAGATAGAGATATCTCACCTAGATGTGTACAAAGTGCAATCTCTTACAATCATATTTCCCTAACCTTTTTATAGCCTAAACAGTAAGTGTGAAAAAAGTAAGACTCACTGCAAGAGAAAGACTAAGAGGTCTGTGTTTTTTCCTCTTCAGTGCAGTCAAATGACACTGAATTTGTGTAAACAGATTAAACACACTAGACACAAGAGAACTTGGGTGTCCAACAAAGACTATCGCTATTCGAGACATCCTAGCCAACCCAGGCCACCTCCAGGGAGCTCAGCAAATCTGGCAAAGTGGAGGCCCAGCCTCAGCTGGAATGCCAGGCACTCCCACTTTGTTGTTAATAGTAATTCTCATAGGTTTAGTCAGGAACCAATTTTACACTTGAACTGAGTCTACAATTATATGTCACTACACCTTAGCCTTGATGAGGGAAGGATAGCACTCAAAAGCTGTGCAGTGTTCCACATTACAAAACAAGATTCTTTTTATTTATTATTTAATAACTCAAACTATGACTATTTTTTCTTTGAGCATACTGGAGCAGTTCACCAAACACGAAAGAGAATGCAAAATACAACACATGAGTAGGAGTTAAGAGCCACAGTGGTATGCTGAACGTTGCTGATTGTAAGAAAATCTCTGCTTTTAAGAAAATTATGTTTTAACATTTTATGTACATGGCTGGTAATTCTGTTCCTGTGAGCAGCAGAGATTTATGTGTTTGGTGCAGAAATTAACCCTGAAAGTATTTGTGTTGCCGTAAACATCTTGGTTACATCAGTCACCTGAAAGAAAGACATTCCCTCTATTACTGCAGTCTTTCATCCTCAATAAATTTAATTGAAAGAAAAATGACATGGACCAATGGATTGTAGGAAAATACCCACAAAAATAGATGTGTAGACACCCTGAATGTTTTCTGTATATCTGAAGGCAAATTTTAGTGTTGCAGAAAATTTCTTAAAATATTTTTTAACCGAAACTAACGTTTATTAGGAGCATTTGGCTTACACTGGTAAACATATTACAGCTGCTCTGCTTCCATGTTTATATAAATTATTCAGCTCCTGAAGAACTGGTTTTAGAGTAACTCCACTTGCAGACGAGAAAAATTATATAATTTCTTCCTTAACTGAATAATGGTATTAGAATTCCACACACTAGATGGCAAAGCTTACTTAAGACAAGTGAAGTGAAGCAGTGAGCAAATGGAAGAATTATTGTTACCTGAAATTTCCTGTTGCTTGAATAGATGGTACTATTTTCATAGGATCATAGGGTCATAGGATGTTAGGGGTTGGAAGGGATCTTCGGATCATCGAGTCCAACCCCCCTGCCAGACCAGGACCAGCTCCAGTAGCACAGGTTGCACACGAACACGTTCAGATGGGTCTTGAAGGTCTCCAGAGAAGGAGACTCCACAAGCTCCCTGGGCAGCTCGTTCCAGTGTTCTGTGACCCTCACAGTGAAGAAGTTCTTCCTCATGTTGAAGTGGAACCTCCTGTGCTGTAGTTTATATCCATTACCCCTTGTCCTGTCACAGGGTGCAACGGGGAAGAGCCTTTGTCCCCCCCCGCTTCACACTCAGCCCTCAGATATTTATAAACATTTATTAAATCCCCTCTCAGTCTTCTCTTCTCCAGACTAAAAAGCCCCAGGGCTCTCAGCCTCTCCTCATAGGGGACACGGTCTAATCATCCTGGTAGCTCTCTATTGGACTCTCTCCAGCAGAGTCCAACTTGCTTGGTCGTGATTTTACATAAGGAAAGTCATTGTAATACCAGTGATTTTCATATTCAAACACTTATATTGTCTTTTGATTGTGAATTCAGTAAGCATTCCTTTTAGGTTTGTCAATAAAGAATTGCTGAAGGAGAACGTACTTGAAAAGGAACTGTAATTTGGTTTGTTGTGCATTGTTCAGAATAAAGCCAATAATTTTCATAATGCAATGCCTAAGTAGTGGAAATATCTGGATATGCTTTTGGTGATCATATTGATGTGCACTATATAGTAATCAACAGCCTTAACCATGGATCAAGGTTCACAGTGCTTGAAAGCTGTCAATACAATACGATTTGCTGAACCCTGCTTTTATCCGTTCTTGCCTGCTCAGCAAAGGTAGAAGGGTGGAGGAGAAAGCTGTAGGTATCTCATGAGTGCTGGTTCTTGCATGGCAATTTGGCAAAGAAAGGTTAACTCACTGCAGATGCCTGGTTTGTCCTATAGAAATGAAAAATGTGGAAGAAATAAATGTCATCACTGAAACCATATTCTGGGATCTATTCAACCAACGTAAGTTTAAGCAGTAAAATTATCCACCTCCTCTCCTTAACTTCGTATTCACAGGACACCCACATGAGGCTGCCCCAACCTACACCTGACACTGCAAAAGGACACTGGTTTCATGTATTCACTCTGCCATCACTGACAGCCTTTTGCATTTGGTACTTCTGTCTAGGCAGTCCAGAGTAGGTTAGGTACCTGCCTAGCCTAAGGCAGTTAAATCATGTATTAGGCTCCTGGTCAGCTTAATCATCATCTAAAATCCACTGATGGTATAGTTTCTTTGGGCAGAGTTTCAATACTGATAATCCCATAAAGAAAAGCACATGCAGGTTTCAAAATGTAGGGGTCCTAACCTGCTTTTAATTTAGAGTTAAGACTCGACTGAGTCCTACCTTTAAATTTAGATGAAACAAATCCCATCATCAGAGATAAACCCACCTCATCCTAAAGGTTGAAATCAGCCTTTTTCATGCCTTCTAAGCCTTATGGTGAAGCTAGGGTGGGAACTTTAGGGGCAGAGCAGTTTGCTTATATAAAGAAGATTCATCATGACCACCCTGCATACTGAAGTTAGTAGTCATGCCCTTTGTAGCCGATTGGGTATGACCCAGTTAGACAGTGAAGATACATGTTTCTCATCAGGTGTCTACCTGACTTATTTTAAATTTACATTTAACAAGGTACATTAAGCAAAGCATTCACAAGCCCAGTGGGAAGCAGCCTTATTTTGTTTTTTAAAGACTGGATTTTTTTTTCCCTGCATACTGAAGTATTGACCCCTGAGAGTCTCATGAATTTCCAATAAATATCCCATGGCTTCTGTCAACTGCCATTTACAACAAAACTCCCTCATCTTTATACCATTTTCACTTTGAGATCTCTTCTTAGAAAGGCAGCAATCATATTAACAAGGTGCTGTGTTAAATAGATGAAAAAAAATCTACAAATTAGTTGAAATTGTAATTATTATTAATTAGAACTTTTGTACAAATGGCATTTGATAATAGAAATTTAGGCTTTATAACCATGTGTTCCTCTTTGAAGACTGAGGATGGCTAGGAAGATCTGGTAACCATCTGACCACAGAGGGCAAAAGCATTTTTACTCAGAGGGTGGCCAACCTGTTAAAGGTAGCTTTAAACCAGGAACAATGGAGTAGAGACATGCTGACTCAAAGTCAAGTCAGGAATTAGTGGGCCAGCTTGACAAGCAAAGGACACAGACTGATGTAGACAAAAGAGACCTTGAAAACCATAAAGAAGGGATGAAAGGAGCTAACTCTGGGAAGCTGATGGAGTAAATAATCCTGCAAACAATTTCAAAACATATGAAGGACAGACAAGAAAGTGATGTGGGAGTAGTTACCACGGATTTACAAAAGACCTGCTTGACCCATCTGATAGCCGTCTATGATGAGATGACTGACTTGCTGGGCTGGGGGAGAGAAGTAGAAGTTGTTTATCTCAGCTTTAGTAAGGCTTTCAAGACTGAGTCACAGGCAAAGTGAGGAAGAACAGATTAGAAATTCAATAAAGGGCAATGCAAAATCCTGCACTTGGTTAGGAATAACCCCATGCAAGATGGAGAACAAGCATATTAAAGCAGCTCCAAAGAGAAAGACCTGGTGGTGAAGAAGATGAACATGAGCAAAATAGCATCAAGCAGCATCCTTAGGTACGGCGTCATCAACAGGTTAGGAGAGATGATCTTTCCCATTAGCTTATCACGGATGAAACCCTTCTGGAGGCCACAGTACAAGAGAGACAGACATACTGAAGTGAGTCCAGCTATGAGTCATGAAAGTGATCAACAAATTGAAGCATCTGTCACATGAGGGTAAGCTGAAGAGTCACAACTCCTGACTGTAGAAGACAGGGCTCAGAGAGAACCTTATTGCTATATATACATACCTGACAGTAGAGAATGAAGACGATGGAACTCATCCCATGAGAGGAGAACAGGCAGTGAGCAGAAACCAAAACACAGGAAATTCCATTTGTACATAAAAATTACTGTGAGGCTGGTCAGGCACTGGAAAAAGTTCTCTGAGAAGTTGTGAAGGCTTTATTCTTGAACATACCCAAACCCCAACTGGACAGAGCCCTACACAGAAATGAAGACTCAGTAGCTCTTATGAGGACTTTAATTAAAGAAGCATTTCTAAAGGTACAGTGAAAGATTCTTTTTAAAGCAACAACTCTAGAGAGACTACAAAGGAGCAAAAGCTAAATTGTTGATATCACAGAACTGAGGGGAATAAGTTCATAGCCTACCTGGTCAAAAATTATAGGAGTTTTGTCTAAAATTATGTTAGGTAACATGAGAAGCTTTACAGCTGTATTATGTATGACCACACTTGAAAGTACCCAAGGTTAAAATTCTAAAAGCTGAGGGCCCCATTGAAGGGAGGTTGCACTGGATTTAAAAATGACATGGTACCTAAACTTAAAAAGATGATAAAAAAAGATTTGTTTTCAGGCATTTGATTATTTATTTATTTTCAGGCAATCTAATCTTTTCCATAGGTTTTCTAAACTTTGAACTAACCTTGAATGATTTGTGCCTGCAATTTCAGTCCAAAATGGCAGTGCCATAAAATCAAATTTAATTCAAATTTAATTTGATTCCATTTTGGATTTATTTTGGCACTGATCCTGAAATAGATAAAATGTTGACATAAAGGATGTATGCTAGTCTGAATATAGGAAAGGTCTGTAAAATCTTTCCTGTGTTAAAACTAAGCACAGGAGTAATTCAGGAACATAAATCTTTGAAGATGCCTCATTATAGTCTAGACTTCCCATTTATTCATAACAGGTGATTCTTTTTATTTGTTTTGCTTATCTGAATCTCCAAGCATGACAAGAATGGGCTTCCACCTCCTGAACTTAGCCAACATTGTGAGCATTATCCTCCTGCATGCAATGTGTTGTGGTCTTACATACCATTATGGGAGTGGTCCCCTAAACACTAGACTTCAACCTCAAGACATTGCCTAATAGGTTCTGTTGTACCCATTTGAACCCCACTGACTACAATGGGAATGCAGACGTTCTATTACATGGGCAGGCACAATTTCATAGTCACTGCAACCAAGGTGGTTCCTGAGTTTTTTATCTTCAACCTGTAATTTCTTCTTTATGAGAAGCAGGTGCAACAGAGCACCTTCTCTATTCAGTTTATTAGTCACTGGTATCCATAAATGATATTGATATATTTCAGATACCTGTTGGATTGTTTGTGCACAGACATATTGCTCTTCCAGCAGGTACTGGTGTTAAATATGCTTACAAGAATGGCATGATAAAACTGGAACTGCCTTTATTTCAAAAGTGACTTTCACTAGGGTCTATATAAATAGCTTATCTTACAGGTTTCTAACTTTTAAGCATGTAACTTTTAGCTTTGGTGAAGGGAAGTGTGATAAATCTGATCATGGGCACAGCAGGAAATAAATTACGGTACATTATGCTGAAAGTGCACAGTTATTAATCACTTACAAAATTTATTATTCATATTCATTTTCATCTGTTAAAAAATAATAATTCCAAGCTAAAGACACCAATAAAAATCCACATTTTTTTTCTATCTTCAGTCATTGCTCCATTTCACTTTGAAAGATTACATTAACATAGTTTATTTTCTTTACATTGAAAAGTATTGCATTCTTTACATTGACAAAAAGATTAAAACTAAAAGACACTTGAAGTGGAATTCATCTACTTTCAGTTAGGTATCAGAAAATTTGTTTTTAGTCCACTTTTTTAGTCACTTTGTGATTTATTGATTTATTTATAGGTACAGGAGAGATCAAACACCTTCAGAGTGCAGTTCATCTCACCGTGACATATATGTCTAGGGCAACTGAGATGAATCGTTTTCTGGAGCTCCAGCTCTCTCTCCTCAAGGCAGAAAAAACAAAGGACTTACAGCAGATGTATAAACTTTAGATATCTTTTCTTAAGTAAGATGAATTTTGAACCTCTCCACAAAATTTCTGCATGTTACCGCAGATCGCTTTATCTGATGTCAGTTCCGCCATCCCTAAAGCAAGTGTAAAGGGTGTTCATTTAAAAAGGAATTGGGAACTTTTGAATTCTAATGAGCATATTAATGGCCTTTTTTTCTTACACAGCTTCATAACATCCTTTAGTTACAGAACAAGAGACCACTGCTATGTAGTTCTGCTGCTTGTAACAGAAATAAACACTTGCCATTGAATTGGTGTTGAATACTGCTTACCTAGAATCTCTAAGTTTCAAAAAGGTTAAGTACTCTTGAAATACTGTATTTAAAATTGAAATACTTCATGGCAGAGAGTAGAACAGATATGAATGCAGAACTGTAGCTCTGCTGTGCTTCTGCAGAATCAGTTACATATACCCATGTTCATTTCTCTACCTCCTTGATACTAGACCTGCTTCCTATAGATACTATATAGTAGCATTTATAGTGCCTGCAACACAGCTGGGACAGTATTTTACAGGAAAAAAAAAAAAAACGACAGCATCAGAATATATTACCTTACCTTATAGGAAATCGTCTCTCACACACTGAATTAAAAGGTTGGATGCATGAGAAAGAATACAGGACTGTAGGAATCTTCTGAGATCAACAGCTTGAATTCCTTTACAGAAAAATTACACATTAAAGGTAATGTTCCATTTTTTTCTTTTATGTTTTTTTTTTTTTCCAGTTAAACCTGGTTTTATTAGCTCTCTTGCTAGCCAGACCTCAATGCCCTCAGTAGACAGACCTAGGTATGCAAAGAGGGTCACTCAAGAAATCATCTGGTGATTCTCTCCTTTTACCACAGACATAGGTTAGGAGCCTTATGCTAAAGGTTTGTTGACTAATAATAGGTGAAATAAATCTATACTCAGCCAGACAATGATGAAACCATTTTATATCTTTTCTGACACCATGTATATCAGACAGTAAGTTTCTCTTTTATGTAAGGGTAATAATACATATTTGACTAAGAAAATTTTTTGCTGTCAGCACAGAAGCCTTGATTTGAAGACATCACTAGGCAGGCACTTAAAGAGGAAGTACGGTTTATTGGTTCCTTTTGATGGAAAGTGCAGAGGGTCAAAACCTAGTAAAAGTTATTCATGGTCTCATTATCATCTTCATAATGGATCTGTAGTGTTCTGCTTGACTATCTGTAGATATGGACTGGTTGTATTCCTACCCTAGCTCATGAAACACAAGCCAGTTCTCATCTGGAAAATTTTCTTCTTTACTCTGCTTTGGATTAAAAAAATGGGCTTTTTATTCTTACACTAAAGGAGATCTGGGAATGCTGATGATTTGTTTGTTGCATGTAGGTAGAGGTAGAGTTGCCACTGCCTAAACTTGTAGGGATGTCTGGGCACTGGACATCTGCACAAGATTATATTTCTTTGAAATGAGATTTGGTACCATTTTAAAAACAGATGTACAATTTCTTGGGAAAAAAATAACTTCATAAAACTAAAATTAGGTTTTCATAAAGCCAGAAAACAAACTTGTATGGGAAAACTTCCAAACAATCTAATTAAAATACTACTGGGAAGCTGAAATACTGCAAGACACTGTTTTATCACAGGTTTTATGAATCATTTTCATAGACAAGCTTTCACAATTCTTCTGTATGCCCTGATATAATCAGTTCATACAACATAACTATAACTGAAAAACAAAACAGCCACCCAATAACAGTCTTCCACATGATTTCATTGGAAAATATATCATTAAAATACTGTGTCCCTTAAAATTTTACTTTCACTGACAACCTACTAACGTAGTGAAGTAACTTTAGCAACAAAATAATTCCTTTTTGGATCAGAAAAAACAACAGGGGAAAAAAAAAATCACTCAGTATAGTGAACCTTTCACTTTGGATTTTGGTACCATAATGCCTTTTTCCCATACCTTTATTTCCACTCTGCACTTTCCCACAGAGCAGACTGATTCATTTAGAGGTGCACAAGGAAAGAGTACAGAGAAAGACTGTTAAGAAAAAAGTATCTCTAGTAGGAGTTACTTTGCTTGGCCTTTCTATTGGACAAATTGTCTTGAATCAGCTCTCATTTCTCAACTGTGCAGGAAAATCAAATTTTGCTGCCTTGGGGATGAAGGTTGAACTCTTCTTACAGTGAAAGAAGTGGAAATAGTAATTATTGCTTCTGAGAAATTATTTCCATTTGTAGCATAGGTTATTGCCTGTGACACCCACATTCCCCTCCTGGCACAGCAGCCCAGGTTTCCTGTGGCTTTCACATTACATAGGAAGGAGGTCACCAAGACTTTTTTACACCTTGTCACAACATGCTGTCAATATAAAGGTTAAAGTGCATATCTACAGAACGTCTGCAGGCACTTCTGTCTTTGTAAAAGTCATGAAGATATCTAGAATGATCAGAATCCTTTGTCAGCTTTCTGTTAACCTCTCTGCACCTAAGAAAGTCCTGCACATTCATGGCAGCTTTGAAGGAGTAATGTGGCTATAATACACCAAATTGTTGACTAGCAGCATCTAAAATGATGACAGAGGTTAACAGTGTGCAGTACTCAAACAAGTGCTGTTTCTCAAGATGTACAAATATTCTGCACTAGTTTGCTTACTGAAGAGAGTTTATCTTGTTTACATCCAAAAAGAAAGTTTTCTAATATTTGTCCTTTCAGTGACATAACAGATAAGTACACAGCTACCCATCTATCAATCCGCAGCAGATGAGCCAAAGACAATAATCAGATTCCTGATTTTTTTTTCTGCTTAGTAAATCTTTACTGACAAATTCAAGTAATACTGACCTGGTGTGATGCAAGAAAATTTTCTTCCTTATCTCATCTTGTGCTTGTAAAGCTCCTACAAAAACAGTGTGAGGGAAGGCCCAGCTTTTTATACAGGATTAAGCTGTGGAAGCCTTTGCTAATGGGTGCTGTAAATAATAAGTATTTCTTCCTGCTGTTGAGGAAAGCAGAGGGAGAATAGCTAAGGGAAGAAAAAAATCCAGGTTACTAAATACATTAACACTTTGTTGCATCTTTAGCCTCTAAGTGTAGTCATTACTACGCTTTTCCTTCTTTCACCCATGGTTGGCTTGATTGACTTTGATGAGCAGTTGGCATCTTACAAAGATTATGACAATATTGGAAAAGAAACTGTACAGCAAGAAGCAGCAAAACAAATAAAATGTTAGCATCACTTGATCGTGTCTGATAATCTACCAATCAAAGTCTGAAGCCAGTAAGCAGTCAGGCAAGGGTTATTTTAAAAAGCACTCAGCACTCGGATCTCCAAAAAGCTGTTTGCATAATGACAGCCTTTTTGACAACTAGTGATCCTCCTGGCCCTGTAGATATTTCTTTGTCTTCCATATCATATGAATTGCCCTCATGTACTTAAACTGAGTATATTTCTGTACTTCCTACATACGTCTTTTAGTTACATTCATCTTCCTGGGGAAAAAAAAGTGTTGCTGTCTGTCAAATCATTAACAGTGCCTAACACCTTTTAGGAATGCATTCTCAATGAGCAGCGAAAGTAAAACCAGCTCCAGGCATTCCAGATATGAAAAAAGGAGCCTGGGAAGATGTGAGAAGGAAGTGTGGCATATGTTTCTCTCTAAGCATCAGCTTCTGGACAAAGTTAGAAGCAAAACAGCGACTGGACCTTCAGAACTTAATTCCATAACTAATACAGAGGAGTGCATTGTCATTTGATATTTTCCAAGACATGATACAAAGGTTTCTTTACTTTAAAAGATAGCCTCTAGAGCAGATGAAGTCTCCCTCACTGGAGACTGACACTACCTCTAATGCACACATGTACATTGTGAATATCTTGTTGGCTGCCTAGCTGTTAGTCTAGTCCTATCATAAAGGACTGATTTCCCAATAGCAAAAGAGCACTGGAATTTTGTTCTCCTCTCAGTCTTTGGAAGTATGCCTTGAAACTACTTTTCACTCCTAAATAAGACAATGAGTTCACAGCATTGAACAGCAATGTCACGCCAAAACTATACCACCAGACAGATAGCAGGAGTTATCCAGTCATAAGAAATTTACTTAGTAATTACACATGTAAATTTTTTCACTGTGCTGCATCTTTTAAAATACTATTGACAACCGATAAAAATAGTGAAAGTAAAATAAAATTCATTATTCTTTTAATGGATGCAGAATTGATTGTTGGTTTCTGGGTTTTTTTTAAATAATATAATTTTTAATTTTTTTTTTAAGATGACAAAAGGAAAAAAATTGCAGCCCAAAAGGCAATGATTTCACTGACCTGATGATCTCTTGAGGTCCCTTCCAACCTCTAATATACTGTGATATTATGATACTGAGACACATTTTTCAAGCACTTTTGCTTGTTCTAGTGCCAAGTCAGACTGTTTGAATGCATATATGTAGTAAATACTTCCCATGTTTTCTGGAAGGACTTAGTTTAACGTTTTAAAAGCCATTAGTGATTCTGGACTTTTTTCTTGTTATAGCATGATGTCATTAATGTCAGAATACCACAAATGCTTTCCAGATTTAGTTTAATAGCTATTGAGTTTCTAAATTAAGAGTGCCTTTATTCCCTCTCAGAACAAACAAGGACACCAGTATTTGATTTAATCTTTTAAATAAATGTATTATATACATGAATTCCTACCATTATTACACCCATACTTGCTACAAAATTAATGTGCATTCTACATAATTAAATCTTTTTTAAACAAGGAGCAGTAATTTAAAACATTATTTTCAATTGCTCTCTTAAAATGGATTTATAGTGTATAACTGGTTGTTCTCAGGTATATCAGCTTTCCCAGTCATGCAGAAGTTGTAGGAATTATCATTGCAACAGACAGTGGCAAGGAAAGATACACTGGTGAGTCACAGAAGTCAGAAGACATTTCATATAGGTCTATATTTTTCAGAGACCTCCCTCCTCATTTGAAAAGCTATTGTAAAAACTAATTAATTAGTTAGCTTTACTGTTTTCATCTAGGAGCTCTAGCTTTTATTTAGGTTGTACGTTCCGTAGCACAATGGGCTTGAAACACAGAGGGAGATTCCCTTTGTGAAGATAGCATTAATATTATAAAAATAATACAATAAAAAATTTTTCAAATTAATATTTGTTTATTAATTTCACACACACACACACACACTCTCTAGGTGTAGAGAGGACACAGCTTTCCCAAGAATAGTGCAGGCTAAAGATGGGGTTAAACATTAACAGGAAAGTTGTGTGATCAAGATCTGGTATGGTTTTTAACATTGTTAATTTGCTTTATCCAGCAACTCTTTTATCCAAATTGTACAACCTCCCACAGAAAACCTAGGACTTCCTTCCACCTGTCCAAGACTTCCAAGAGGAATCTGCATCACCAAATAATGCTGCAGGTTCCTGATCCAACCTTGTCCAGCTAACCTTGCCTTGCTTCCTGCATGCACGTCATCAAACACAGGACTAAGTTTATTGTATATTAATAAGGTAGAAAGAGGTAAATCTTTTATTACCTGACCCTATACTAAATAAATCAGGGAGCTCAAATGTTCTTTATCTTGTTGCAATCACCTCCACATTTCTTGTGTACTTTGGCTGGTTAATGGACTCTGATGCTGTCCAATGTGATAAGAAACGTATCTACCAGAATGGAAAGATTCAGCTGAAGTTTTCCTGTTATGTACATCTCATTTGCCAGTAGACATAAGACAAGAACTGGGAGACTTCACTCAGCAGTGGCACTACTGCCACTGTCATAGTGGCAGTGAGATTGCAAGGATGTGAGTAACTTCACAAAAGCAGCGATGTCTTCAGATTTTCAGGAGTTTATCCTGCTGGAGGCTTGTTGTGGGGCATTTTCCACATTTGAAGAATACAACTCTAGTTTCTAATTACAACTATACTTCTACATGTAAAGGTAAAAAAATAAATTCCTTTATTTCCAGCAGAAGATTCTTTGAAGAGATTTGACATTTTTCAACACTAGTCTCCAGCAACACTAATCCATATCATCTCTTTTTGCAGGACTGGTTTAATGGTAAGAGCTTTCATCCATCATCTATACATCCCTAGATATCTTCTTAATGGTGATTTCCTTAAATAAAACTTTGTAAGCTTTTTTAAATGACATTTATCACCTTCTACTGCAGTCGTTTAAAGGAGAGGAAAGCAACAGAAAAAAAAATTGAGAAAGTAAAAATTGCTCAAATCAGGAGAGAAAGGGGACTAAAAAGAACAACATAAAGAGATGATGAGGCAGAAATCAGTGTACACTACTGGAGACATAAAAACTGCACAACAGCAGCATATAAAACTAAGAGAGAGGGAAAAAGCTCATGGAAAATTTGAAGTGAAAAAATAAATTTTATCTATTCATTTCGATCCCACAATTCTGCTGTTAATCATGAAAGAAACATTTAGACAGTTTTGTGTAAGTGCCCCAGGATTTAGCCTCTTAACTCTAGCACATATGTAAATGGGATATTGCAAATTTTGAGACACTAAGGGTTGTAGGTAAAGCTTTCAACACTTGCACAGTTTGTGACTCAGAAGCCTGCATAATTCCAATAAAATAAGAAGTGGAGTCAGATCTCATTTAAATTGCATGAGTTTGAGTTCACCCATTGGGATCTAAATATAAATTTTAGGTTAAGTTGTATTTTATGAGAAAGACCTCCCAGAGGAAAGAAGTGCCTATTGAGTAACGTTGGGAAGAATGAAATCAATACAGGGGCAGATGAAAAAGGATAAAATAAATAAATAAATGGACAAAAGAAATATAATATTTAGGGACTCTTCAAGCTTAACAGAATCAGTTGGGTTTTGATACCAAAGACTGGTGTGGGTAAGGCTGGAGGTTAACACTGTTGATCAGAGCCTATTAATTGAGCAGCCTCAGTTGTAAAGTTTAGTTACATCCCTGATTTCCTGTTGATGCTATCATCAAAGCTGCTAATTAGACTTGACTAGCCTGTCCATTTCAGTAAGAGATTGTAAGTAGGAATAAAGCTCAAAAAACATCTCAGAAGTAAAGAAGTGTATTTGCAAGTAAATAGAAATGCATTGATTTTAATTGATCAACAGAGCATATGAAGATTATTTGTCTAATTTACATTTACAGATGGCATTAGAATGCATACAGAAAAAAAAAAAAAACACAATAAAGAGGTATCTGGAATGTAACAAATATGTAAAATCCACTTTACCCTCTACTGAGTCCTTCATAGAGCTCTCCAGGATTTTATGTGACATTTTCATAAGTAATGAATCATTTGAATTTATTCTAGACAGTATATACTCATCCCTTAACTATTAGAAAGCATGCAAAGGATGTAAATAATTTTTGCTATGCCAAGATACATTTTCATTTCAAATAATCTCGTATGTAAAGGGTGTTCCTCAGGTCAACAAAGTTGACTGGGACATTTCCACACTTCCAAATATGGAGGCCTCTTTCTTCATGATATCATAAGATATTGCATTTGGTATTGTTTGTCTTGTGTGAATTTTGTTGTTGTTGTTTTTTCATTTATATTCTATTTTGCACTACTATTAACTAACTTTTTTTTTAGAGCTAATTTTTCTATGTTTTCGATTTTTATCAGAACAGAGTTATTGGCTGAAATATTGCCGTGTCAGTGAAACTTGGGAGGTTTGGAGTTCAGCTAAACCAGAAGATTTTGTGGATAATTTTTTGGGTTTATTTCCCCCACATACACCAGATTCATGACGTGATGTACTAGACAAACTCTTTGTGCCATCATTCTCTCCCCTGTATTCTTTGTCTATCACAGTTACCATGCAACAGGACAGGTAATAGCAGTATCAGAATACTATAATAGTCCTCTTCAGACTGTAGCTGTCTTGACCTCAAAGGCATCTGTCCAAATGAGCACTGCCAAGGTCAATACTTCAAAAGACTGCAGCCTTTTCCTCAGAAGCCAGCCATGGAACAGTCTAACACTCCAGGCACTTCTTGAACAGCTATTCTAGAGGCAAAGGAGAAGCTATGTAATGTTTTTGTTGGAATCTCCATTCCTAGTGATACTCAGATCTCAATTTTTATATTCTCTGGGCAACTTTAAACTTGGTCTAACTGCAAATTTAGCACTGCTGTCCACCAAGGCTTGGATCAGATAACTTTAAAACGTCCTTTCCAAACGTATTTTCTTTGATAATAAATATCAGATGGATAATTTCTGTTCTATTTCGTACAATCATAGAATTGTTCTGGCTGGAAAAGACCTCTAAGATCATTGAGTCCAACCATTCACCTAACACCACCATGGTGACTAAATCACATCCTGAAGTGCCATGTCCGCAAGTTTCTTGAACTCCTCCAGGAATGGCGACTCTCCCACCTTTCTGGGTAACCTATTCCAATGCCTGATGATCCTTTCCATAAAGAATTTATTTCTAATACCCTCTCTAAAGCTTCTTTAGCACAATTTCAGACCATTTCTTCTCGTCTTACCACCTGATACTATGGAGAAGAGACAAAACCCCCACCTCACTCCAACCTCCTTTCAGGTCATTGTAGAGAGCAATGAGGTCTTCCCTCAGCCTGCTCTTTCCAGGCTACAAAATCCCAGTTTCCTCAGCTGCCCCTCATAAGACTTGTTCTGTAGACTCTTCATCAACTTTGTTGCCCTTCTCTGGACGTGCTCCAACTCAATGTCTTTCTTGTAGTGAGGGGCCCAAAACTGACCACTGAACAAAACAAAACAGATATCATTGGCTATCTTTATTCTTCATAATAACACAATCAACCCCCACTTTTCTAGTGCTATCTAACCATTTATCATCCACTTCTGGAGACTTGTTTTCAAATAGACCTGGTAAAATGCATTTGTATTTAAAAATCCTAACATTTTAATTGATGATAAATACTTAATAAAGTCCTTTGTCAGTTAATGCAATCTTGTCCAGGAGTAAGAAAATCTAGCCAAAGTGCTCTGGCATTTTATTTGCATTCTTTAGCACCTTGACCTGCAAAGGGTCCTGATGGCAGTGACACTTAGTGAACTGAGACTTGCTTTCTGCATTAGGGATCCTTTTGGTACAATATACAGTATCTTAGAAGATAATTTCCTTTATTCAGATAAAGAGGCAAAGATGTGCATAACCACGATGAAATACGCACTTAGACAAGCATGTTCCACACTGGTTTAGTAGTTCTGCTTGCCTAATGAAACACAGAACAACACAAATCATCAAAACTGTCTGCTGATTTAGCTAGTGAAGTTAAATCCCCCAAACAGGTGATAATCACAGCTGGAATTAGCCACAGGGAGCAGAGTGATCTGAGTACCTACAGTGAATCCACTTAAATGTTTCATCTCTAAATCTTACTGTTATCATACATTACAGGTTTGTTGTTGTTTGCTTTCTCCACTTACTAACCCAGTCCCTACACAAATGGGAGAGTTTCATCCAGCTGAAATAGGAATTACTGAATTTGCCTTTGTGAAAGACATTTTCAAACTGTAATTTAATACAGGCCAATGGAACAGAAGTCTTGTTGTAACGTAGGCTGCACAATAATGGCAGTATACAAACCCAAATAGATAAGGATGTCATTTTACATGGTCCAACACCCAGAAGGCAGTGACTTCATAAGTGAATGAATCAACAACAATTTCAATGTTAATTAAAATTATATGGAAAACACTTATTAGCTCCAATTTATTAGGAGAAACAACATATAAAATCACCAAAGGGACTTTACACACCTGAATTTCAATTCATAATCAGCAGTTCATCAGCAGCATCTAAAAATGTTCTGTAGCACAAATGTCAGTACATTTGTAACCATAAATTTACTATGGTTAATCACATTTGGCATCCAAGATTAAACCTATGTGTCTCATAGGACTCTTAAATACCTGGCAAGATTGGAAGGAGACTGCTCTTTTACTGCTTTTGAAACATAGAAATTCAGTTCAGCTCCCTGCTGAGATGTACATCTTTAGAATTCATAGCACTTGGAACTCCAAACAGTTTTATTCGTCTGCATTTAAAATGTTGAAAACTTTTGATGTGAAATAGCTCATTTGATATGTGAGTGTGCAAAATCTTTCACACTAATATTGGGAACCCATAGAAAGGAAGAGTCGTTTCTATCGTACTGGGGAGGTGGGGAATTTCCATTTTTTTATTGATTCTTCCAGAAATGCCACCAAACTACTGATGGTCTGGAAATTACTAAGTCAGAAAGTAATAGTGGTTTATATAATTATAGAGGATCTTCCTTTTACTGTATGATCTTGTAATGAATACCAAAGAACTTCATCAGCATCCAAAAGCTCAAGAATAATGTAAACAAACATAAATATCAGCAAGAAAATATCGATTTGCAGCTCTAGAAGTGGTAGTAATAGCAACAATATGAGTGTGAGAGCTCAGATTTTCCAGTTTATGAACAAAAACTTCACAGCTTTTCCACTTATTCACTCTGGTATTCTCCAGGTATTCAAAGCTGCCAAAGCACTTAAAAATAAAATAAAGTGAGGAAAAGATAGGATACATTTGTACTCCAGGGCCCCCCAAAATTATTATCAATGTTTTGAGTTCTTACTTCTGAACCAAAATCTGACCCTACATGAATAATCTGAGACTGATATCAGACCTGAAAATTCTTTCCCACGAGGTAAACCACACAGTTGTCTATTTTAAGTGAAATTTTGCAATTCAAAATAATACATCCCATAACAAGACAATGTTTTTGTGTTTCCAAAACATGAAGAAGGGGATCAGAAAAGTGAAAATATATGAAAAAAATGCCACTTTCATGTTTTTATAATGACCAGACACCATATAATGACATAACAGCTTAAGAAACCGAATCAAAAGAAAGAAAAACAGATAAAGAATGTCAGCAAGAGAAAATAGCATTATTATAAAAATACTTCAAGTTACTTGCCAAATAGGGACAGGGAAAAAGCATAATATCCTAACACCTGCATTATTATGAGGAGATTTCATCCCAAAGGACTTCGTGCTCCAAAATATTTTTTGGCCTAAATCTGTTGCTTGTGAAGAACTTGAAATGCCCTTTGGCACATCTTCAAGTAGCTTTCAACAAGATATTTATTTTCTGTCAGAATCCATGAAAAAAAAGAGTAATTTTTAAGGTTACTGTGGGCATTATGAAGCCAGTCATTTGGGTTAAATACTGTGCCATGTTTTCCAGCCTTACTGGCTATTGGACAAAACAAGGAAGAGACAATTCTCTGGTCCTGAGACTTAATGACATGGATTATATGGGACAATCAGCCTTAGGGACACAAGGGGCTGTGTCCTGACAAGGGGCCTGTGTCCTGACAAGGGGCCTGTGTCCTCTCATGTTAGCATTGTCTATGTTCTCTTTCTTTTCTCACTATTCCTAAAGTTTTACAACTATTTTTGGGTGAAGGGAAGTGTTTCTTTAAGAGGTTAGTTTACAGGTCTTCTGCGTGAAGTTATTAGGATGTGCAGAAGCTAAATGTGCAATAACTAAGGGTTAATGAACATTTGGTGTGCAGTAACTAAGGCTTAATGCACAGAAGATGACTGGCCACGAGGATGATTAGGGGACTTGAGCATCTCCCCTATGATGAGAGACTGAGATCCCTGGGGCTGTTTACTCTTGAGAAAAGACTGAGAGGGGATCTGATCAATATCTATAAATATCTGAGGGGTGAGTGTCAAGTGGAGGGGGCCAGGCTCTTTTCAGCGGTTCACAGTGATAGCACAGGGAACAATGGGTTCAGACTAGAACACAGATTTCTCCTCGACATGAGGAGAAACTTCTTTACAGTGAGGGTGACAGAACACTGGAACAGGCTTCCCAGGAGGGTTGTGGAGTCTCCTTCTCTGGAGACTTTCAAAACCCACCTGGATGCATCCCTGTGCAGACTATCCTAAGTGATCCTGCTCTGACAGGGGGGTTGGACCTGACGATCTCTTGAGGTCCCTTCCAACCTCTAATTGATACTCTGATACTGTGACCACTTGCTGACCGACTTCCGAACAGGACATTGTACTAAATGCAAAATAAATTACAGCAGTACACTTACACTGTAATTCACTTCTTTGAAAATGTGAGGAAGCAGTCAAAGTTAAATTTGTACTTCATATATATAATGACTGATCACCAATCAGAGGGAAAAAAACCCAACTTTAAGTATTCAGTTTATTTCCATTTCCCTTTGTTAATTTAGAAGATTATTTTGAAATGGTATTAGAGATAGGTTTTGTTTGTTTGTTTGTGTGTGGTTGCCTCTTTTTTTTTTTTTGGGTTTTTTGGTTTTTTTTTAGAAAGGACAGAAAAGACCATGAAAGGTCATAGATTAAAATGAATATAATATACATTTTTCAGTTTGGGAGGACTTACTGAATCCTTGATTGCTATGATTGTTATCACTGAAGCAAGTAACTGAGTCTTTAAAAATAAATAAAACAACAATGATTAGAAGAAAGTGTGTAATGAAGGAACAAGCATTTCAGTGGATCATTTAGGCTGATAACTGCATTTTCTTTTATCTAGAATTCTTCAGTCATATTTCAGACCAGGCTTTTTAATGGAAACATTGTAACTCAGTTTTTTGAAAGAGCACATAAAAACAGACTACAAGGCACAGACTATACACTTTATAAAACAAGCAGAGCTCATCTAGCAGAGAAATCAGTGACTCTCAAAAGGAGAAGGCAATAGTCTGACACAACAGATGCTATGAAATATCCATATCTTTACAGCGAAGGATTTGAGGCTGAAAGTTAAATAGATTCAATGTCAATTTGAAAACAATAGCAAATATCACAACTCTGTTTGATTTCTGCAAAAAACCTGAAAGAACTCAGTGGACTACAATGTTTTTCAGCGCAACGTACACAGCAGGGATGGAGACAATGGTGATAATATCTCTGGATTGGATGAACTCCTTATGAAATCATTGGACAATATTCAGAAGGTAAACAGACCATCAGCCTTAAGTAAACAGATTACTTAATCATTTTCACTTATGCAAAGTAGGGTAAGTAAGCACAATGTCTGAAACAGAAGTGACAAAAATAAAAGAGTAGTAGAAAAGATGAAAGAAAGAGCAATACCTTATATTGGCTAGTTCAGGGACTTTCCTTCTGGGCTGAAAACAGGATAAAATACCATTTGTTTTGTTTTGTGGTTTGTAACATGTAAAGGGAAATTCAGAAAGTCAAGCTTTCCATTGAGATTAATAAAAAATTTATCACGTCTTGCTGTCCTTTTCAGTTTATAATTTGTTTCTCAATTACTCCTGAGTGCTGGGGGGGGAAAAAATAGTAGTTTATTTCAGCATTGCAATGCAGTGACTTTGACTAATTGTCCCTTCATAAGAAACACTTTCTGATCAGTTTTCCACTGGGTATATTTATTCTATGCACCTTTGGGAGTGTAGCATTCTCAGTGCTATTTTTTGCCCTCTTTTGTGTGATTGTGCATTGTTTGCCAGAAGCTCCTGTTTCAAAAATGCAACTTCATGTTATTCTGGAGGAACACTGAAAACTAGCCAACAAATGCTATACATTCAAACTGCAGGCAAGTAAAGTAATCATTTCTAGTACTGTAGATACAATACAATTGTAGTATACAATTTTTCTGTCATTGTCACAGGGATAAATTGCTTGTGGATCCACTGTATTCAGTTTCACCATTGCTGTAACAGAAGGCTTGTTATCCTCCACTTAATGTGGTCTGAACTTTGACAATATTTTTAGCTCTCTCAGAAATCTTAGGGAGTCCATATATTCATTTATTCACCTAATGGCTTGTGAAAACTTAAAAATCCTAAACATTACAGATAAAGGTAACCAATGAATCCAAGTCCAAAGATCCCAAGGTTACTAAGTCTTAAAACAAATTGCAGGATCCTTATAGACTGAGGAAAAGTACATCTAACTGCCTTTGGAAGACTATAACTTTCTTGTAAGCCATGATTGCTTCTGTACCCATTTGTGCATTAGTTCTCCTCGCTTGATTAAAGCATGAGCTGGCTGGGCACTGCCATGGACTATCGATGTACTTCACGCTAGCTAACCTCATTTGTTTTCTGAGCCCTTGTTTGAGTAGTGAGTCCTTCAATTACTCTATATAATAACATATCTTCTTATGAGCAAGTCAGGAGCTATCCTGGAAAGGCAGTTTAATTTTGGACCACGCGCCACGGTACAAGCAGCTACGCTCCTTGTTCACAACAGTCTGCAGTGCGTTTCTGAGCAGCAATCACTTGAGAGGCACCCTGGACTGACTGTGTATCAACCTTCTGCCAGTGGTCAGTCAATCACAGTCTTTGTTGTAAGAAGGATGAGCAATCAAGCAGTATTCAGGAAAGCTATAGTGTACACTCAGCATTGATTTCTAAATCCCCAATGTATTGTTTAGATGAGAAGATAACCTCAGTTTGTGCAACCCACTCATCAATAGCATCACAGAACAAAGGTTATGTCTTAAATGCAAATCTCTATGTATAAGTTATCAGAAGCCTTAGAAGTCTTATCCTTGTTGGAGATGCAGTGAGCTGGAACTCAGACTGGTTATTTTCCATTCGCCCTTGATTTGATGAATTACAATGTCGCTCAGCAGCATACAGATTTGTGAATTGTTGTTTGACTCACCCATTGAATGCTATTAATTTGTATTGATAAGTGAAACATTCATGCACCTCTCAGCCCTAGAACACAGAGAACCTTGAAGTGATAATGATATTCCAGGCTACATTTTCATTGAGAACTGGGGATCTGATGACCATCGCTCTTTGTCATTGCTTACATACTAACTGCATAAATCCAACGCAACTACAAGGGTGCCTTAGCAACAGCAGGTTCTCTCCTGGTTTTTTTGCAGGCAGAAGCAGCCTGAGAAATGAGACAAGGCATCCTGGTTGAGTGATGTCTCATGATTCCTGTAAGTTAATGCTGGCTCTGAAATATGCGCTTCTCATCTTTCTTACATGAAGTCAATTATATGCTGAGGCTGACCAGTAGCTTGTACCCCTTCTTTGATTTTTTGTAAGACTACAACACCAAGGTACAGTATTTTCTCAGAATCACTTTATTCCTCTCTCCCTGTAGCTCAGTCTCCTAACCCATCCATCCATTCCTGGTTACTGCCACTTCTGAGGCACCCACTGTATCTGCGGTACTGTGCCCTTTGCATGGACAGGCAATCTCCTGCAGTCAGAACCCTTTCAGACATTATTCCTCTTTCAACTTTTCACTTCACATTGTTGTTATTACATCATGTCATCCTAAAGAAGCACTGTTTTTCCAAATTCTATTCTCATTCCCTGCACAACTTCCCACCAGACACACATCAGAATGAATTGTTTCATATTCAGAAATTAAGTTTCCTAATATTGGGAACAAGTTGTTGAGATTACAAAGGATAAACACACAGCACAGCAGAGGTGACTGATTCATGAACTGAGTAGAAACAAGAAGAACCAAAATTATTGTGCATCAAATGTCCTGAGGACATCTCATCCTGCAAACACTTGTGGTTTGACAGGTACAGCTCAGAACAGAGCATATTTGCTTCTCAGAATCTATGACATTTTCCCATCTCACTTTTCTCAAAGGAAATATTGCTTTAGGGAAAAATAATAGTAAAATGTGACAAATCAGAAAGAGATGAGACAAGGATTTTTCATTGGTTATGTCTCAATGAACCAGAGTGGTTCAACAAAACCTTTTCTGCTTATTCTGACCATTGATTCATACTCCTGTGTTGCTTTATTCTGAGCATTTAAACCTGCCAAAACTGTATACAAACCAAGTTTCCTATCCAGTGAAAATTATTAAAGTTATTTAAAAAAGGATTCTCATGTCATATGATTTCAGCTATGCCTGCATGCTACGAAGGAATAACTCAGGGTTATAGACCAAAAACTTGCCCTGAAGCCTTATTCTTTCTCACACTTATGATCTGATCAATATTTAAATCTTTATGTAAAATGCAGAGTTTCTACAGAAAATTGAAATTTAACCCATGAATAATTTCAGGATTTTTTGTATTGTCACATGAGTAAAAGAATGGATTTACCATGCCTTTTGTCACAAATTTCTTCTGTCCCACTTTGTGGAAATCAGGAAAAAGCTCACAGGCACTTTCCAGCAGAAAACATAAAATGCTGGGGAGTTATTACATTACAAAAAAAAATCAAAAAGGCCAGCTCCAATCAGAAAAAGGTAACACTCATGAGGTTTACTTCTCTAAATGCAGAGGGTATCCCAAGGGAAATTTTTAGATCAAAAATAATTATTTCAAGAAAAACAGAAAACTAAGAAATTTTTATTAGCAACTAAATATATGCCAGAAGAATATATTCCAAATATAAAACATATTTTCATTGAAACTATGATATTTTGCTTTGAGAAGTTTCTTGAAATTTTACTTTGATCTAAGGCCAAAGGTTTTGCTCCATTTGCTATATATTGCACATCTTCTGTTTGCAACATGTTATTACAGAATATAATATGATTAAAATTAACTTTGTTTAGAGTATGTAAGATACAACTTAAAGTTTCCTGCATTTAAAATTATTACTGAATTATTACTGGCATGTTATCACAGAAAACAACTCCTACATAAAAACAGGAAATGACTTATGATTTGTCAAATGACTAGCAGGTTAAATTTAAAATAATATTAGATATAAGTTATAGAATGCTTTTAACTCTAAGGAAACACAAAAGCTCCTAGGGGTTGCTATTGGAGGGCAATGCATTCAAAACTCCATGTACCCTGTTCCAGCCCTCCAAAGCTTCTAGGTACCTATTAACATTTGCTGAAGAGTCTGATGGTAATGCACTGTATTAGATATTAGTCTGTGATCTGTAAAGGGCTAAACCAAGAACTGTTTCCATTGGTTTTATAGGGGTGTTTCCATGATACAAACTCGTTCTTCCTTTTCCAGCATTTCTTTATCTACTATGAAGAACTCAGGAGACTTGACAGGCTAATGTCTTTTCTGAGCTCTCTTGATGGACTTGGTTTTCTTTCTTTTATCAATACAAGTCAGCTTCATGACACGGGGAAATGTTCATTATCCTGATGTTCTTGTCATACCCAGATTTTGTTCATGTCAGAAAACTGCTGCAATTATACACATAAATGTCTGTTGAAGTCAAAGGTTTGAAATTGCTTAATCTTCTTTGGCTCAGGGCTATGCATGGTAGAGATGGCAAAGAAACTCCCTCCTCTTTCCCATTCCCATTACAGGTTGGATAGTCATTCCCCACCGTTTCCAACAGGAATGCATACAGCTATGGGGGTCTGCAAGACAGAAGCCAGCAGTACAATGACAGCTAAGAAGCAATAGCACTGACTCAGGCATACAACAGAACTCCGAGGAATCAGGAAACAATGAGGAACAATAAACCTGTTCAGTGTATTTTGAGAGCTAGAACTCAGAAAAGCAACCAAAAGACAATTCTTAAACTTACTATGCACAATTATGGTTTTAAGGAAAAATTTCTTTGTGAGTTACTCATATGCCTCACAAAACTTCCATACAATCCTTAGCTGAAGACACAAGTGGCCATTCAGTCTTCAAAAGCTCTTTAGGAGTCAGAGGACACCTTTGTGTCTGAGGAACTCAAATCTTCACCCAGCCCAAAGTGGCTCAAATTAGGCCTTCAGACTACTTACAGGGGAAGATATTCTTTGCAAAAAACCCCATGGGCTTAAAAGCATTTAGCAGAAAACCTGGATCTGATTTGATATCGTGGGCAGATTTGAACATGCTGTTCTCATAACCCTGGATGATGGTCTAGTCACCACCAACAGCAAGAAAACTGTGCTAAGCAGTGGATGATGTCTTATCTTGGGACATAATTTATGGCACACCTGCATCTTCTGGCATTAATTCTTTAATGACTTTAGCGTCCAGTGCTCTGTGCTCTGGCTATCATTTAGAGTGCTGGCATACAAGGAACTCACATCCCTAAAACGTGCATACAAATCCTTTTCTGGAAACTCAGTGATTATCAGGCAGATAGACAGATAATGTTGAGAACAGGAGGTGTTTTTCTTTGGGGAACACTATTTCAGCCTTTATATTTTTTATATTAATGGAAGGGTTAATAGCACAGCTCATTTGAAAAATCCTATGAAGGATCTTTTTTTTTTTTTTGCTTCTTAAGGAGGCAAATAAATTATAAATCTATAATGCATCCATACAAAACAAACTTTGACATGTGTGTTTCATAGCAACTTTGTAAAAGCTGAATCTACTGCCACACATCCTGCTCTGTTTAGCTATTCAGAAAGGACTCTACTCAAAGCTCCCCAAGGGCTTCTCTGCACTGCACGCAATTGTTTCGTATGAGCTGCAAGCCAGTAGCAGAATCTGATCCTGTGAAATTGCATTAGTGGATAAAAGTGCTGGTTAATAAAGCTAAAAAAAAACCCCAACAAAAACAAAGGAAATAAATATGACAGGGAAATAAATATAGCATGTCCTGGACCAGCTTTATAGTTGTGCAAGAAAGCTCTGCCATTTAAAGACTCTTATCTTGCAACTTTCCAAAAGAAATTGCTCCACTTTCAAAGATGAAAGTTTGTACAAAGCAGAAATAATTGATTTATATAGCATTTAACCTAGAGAAAACATTTAGTTAAGTGCTCTTATTGTGTCCTGGGTTCCATTTTGACATTTTCTGACATCTAATCCTTTCATTTTTCATTTTATAATTATTTTATAATTATTTTAGGATTTGATTTTTTTCCCATAGCATCAATAATACTTGAGACATCAAATAAAGTTTTCAGTCTTATCTAAACTGTATATTTCAACTGTTCCATGGGATAAGTATTTGACACTGTCTTATGTGACATCCTGGTCACCAAATTGAAAAAAAACATGGACTTGAGGGACAGATCATTCTTTGGATAAGAGGTGGCTGCATGGTCACACTCAGAGAGTTGTGGTCAATGGCTCAATGTCCAAATAGAGACCAGTGGTAAGTGGTGTCCCTCAGGGGCCGGTACTGGGACCAGTGCTGTCTAACATCTTTGTCAGCAATATGGACAGTGGGATTGAGTGCACCTTCAGCAATTTTATGGATGATGCTAAGCTGTGTGGTCTGATTGACACCCTGGAGGGAAAGGATGCCATCCAAAGGGACTTGGACAGATTTAAGAGGTGGGGCAAATGAATGGTGTGTTGCCTAATGTAAGAAGCTTAACTGCGAATTAGTGAAAGAGAAATCAAACCAATCCCATTTCCATGCACATTGTTCAGGTTGATTATTGTTTGATTTACACTTTGTGTAGTAATTCCTCTGGCAGATGAAATTATGAGGATATCCTTGAGTGGATGATTATGTTATTTTGAATGCTACAGGAAAAATGACCATTTTAAAATGAAATAGGAGATTATGTAAAGAACAGAGGTGGGAAAAAAATGTTAGCAATTTATTGAAACTTCCAAACACTGAAAGTCAATTTGGAAAAGTAACAGTAAAAGATAAAACAGAATTTCTCTATACAGCTGTTTAGATATATGTGTCTGGGAATTGAATTTATTAACAGAAAAAATATATACTGAAGCTTTAGTTGATATGATGCTAAAAATAGATGTAAGGCAGGAGAGGAAAGCATACATTCACTCAAGTCAATGAGCCTCATGACAGTGTCATCTAGAAGCTTGTCATTTTATTTTAAGCTAAATGTCAAGACTCCTTTTGTAGCCAGTGGAGACAATGGAATGTCCTACACTCATCTCACCAGTCTGAGATGGCTACCATAAGATGCAATGAATTATGCCTTTATGCTATCCAGAGGACTAATTTGATTGTGCACAACTGCATTTTACAGGGTGAGAGTTAGGTTAGATGCACCTTAAATTATCACATATTATTGTCAATTATGTGCATATAATCACTCAGACATTTCAGTCAAGGTCCATGTGGACTATTTTATGCTTGCATGAATAGAAGAATAAAATCTGAAAAGCTTGTATTCACGATATTGAATACAGAGCAAAGAGTTACAAGTGTTGTCGTTTTAGACATGGCAGAGGTGGTAAACTCTCAATTTAAAAAAAAAAAAGAGGAGGTGAGATAACTCAGATAAAGGCAAAAATATGGTTAGTTCATATGCTACTGTGTTACTATGCTATAAGTATCTATTTAGTATATTCATCCTTGAAAAAATATTGAGGTTTTGTAGAAGCCTTTTAAAGAGCACTGTGCACAGCCGGCTCTGATGTGAGCAGCATGTTCCGCATACCACTCCCTCTCTCACACTATGCCTTACTCAGGGTATTGAGTGAGGGCAACACCTGAGGTACAGTCCAGATAATCCCATTCCAAATAACTGAGGCTGTAAGTATATTAGCATTTTGGTTTGGAGCAGTAGGAATGTCAGGAAGTCAATCATCCTTATTTCATATAAATTCTGTTAGCACAGCGATTTTGATATATTAGTGCTAAGTTCATTTCAAAGGCTCTACCAGAGACTCTACTTCTACTATGCATCAGATATCCAAATCACAAAGGAAACAATGATTCGAACTAATGGCTGATGAGTTAGGTTAACTCTCACCCATATGCATGTTGACAATGTTTGTTCTGGTTAAATTAATTCTGTGTTAAATCCCCCAAACCAGGTATACTGCAGATGTCAAGTCCAGTTGCCTCACTCATCTCATCAGCTCCTACTGTATCAAAGCAGTTACTACTGGAGACATAGCCAGAGCCACTTCTGGAATCACTCAAGACATTATCTAAGCTGTTCTTTCTTTTAGAGTAGGATCAACAATACCCAGATAATTTCTGAGAGATTTTTTTTACTATATTCCTAAAAACTCTGCGGCTTCCATGCATTTGTCATATTCCTGTCTTCTGTTATTGTCCCTATTTTTTTTTTGTAAGTTCTAAACTGAATCATTCCCATATTCAAATCTATTACTTCTTTCTACCATGCACATGGAAAACAAATTATTTACTTTCTTGTAATTGGAGGTTAATACATAATTGAAAACTGTTAGCATACCTATCTCCCCCTTAGTTTTCACTTTATTCTTTCCAATCCCAGTCTGTGTAATATATTAGCAGAAGCTTATTAAGAAGAAAGAGTCTAAGAGATTCAAGAGCTGAACCCATTTCTCCAAGTCTTTGTCCAATGTGTTAATCACTGGGCTGTTTTTCCTTCCTGACATAGTGACTACCTTACAAGGTCTTTTGCATTCAGATTAGAGGTAATTTTAATTTTTCATGTGAAAAATTGCTGACCCTTCATAGGAAGAATTTATATTTGAAATATTAATCTTTAAAGTTTTTGTTTCTTTTTTATTTGTGGGTTTTGGTTTGGTTTGTTTTTGTTGGTTTTTTTAATTTGATTTACTTTTTTGGGGAGGTTTTGTGAGGTAAAAATTAATCTTAAAAAAAAACCTGCTTCAGAAAAAAAAAATACTATCCTCCCTCAAAATAAAACAAAACAAAAAGCCACATAATATTTTAACTGACAAAGAAACAAAAATGTTTTTGTCATTTTACAAAGGATTTTTTTCAAACCAGATTATATTTCCATTTTTACAAGAGCCCAAAACCTTGTAGAAAAATTTTATTAAAACGGCCCTGAATCTCCTAATCTGAAACTTCTAAATTGCAGTTTCTGAAAACTGACTGTTATTAAATTTTTGTTTGATTTTTTTACTTTAATGGCTTTATCAAAACATATTTCATATTATAAGTGGAGACTTTCATGCAGTGGATTTTACTCTGGAGAGCTACATTAACATTACAGTTTGACCAGCTTTTTGTATGTCCTCCTGTTTGCCATTTCTCAGCATCTGATCAGCCAGATGAGAAAAGACAGATGGGGTAGTTCCCAAGCTCTGAAATATCAAAGAGGAGCTACAACTGAGGAAATAATAGTGTAATAAGTACAATTTGAATTTCAATTGCCAAACCCAATTTCTAACTAAATTATGTTTAGACAGCTAGGTGAAGCATCTCTTGAATCAAAAACAAGCATGGACTTCAAGTATAGTAAATATACAAAGCCCATTGTAATTGGCAAGAGCATAGCAGAGAAAACTGTGATTCTCGTAGACAAGTTATCCACTTGTTTGAGGAACAAAAATAAGTCGGATGTTGTGTCGGTGTGAGCTGAAATTCCCACCC